>JAVTVY010014283.1:0-61373 GCA_036873755.1 Hanleya hanleyi | reverse complement strand
AGATTTATATCCATGTTTCTGTTATTTAATCAAAAAAATAAAACTAAACAGGACTTTCAGATATTGTACGGCGAATGATCGCATGTTTTTAAGAAGATGGGGTTATTTCAGATAGTTTAAATGAATTTGGTTGCAAAAATTCAGGAGGAACAAGTCTATTTAGACATGTGACTGAATGGTTACTCCTGAACACAAAGCACAAGAGGGTAAACTTACATGTTACAGTACCGCGAATGATCGCATGTCTTTAAGATGGGGTTATATCCGATAGTTAAGATTGATTGCATAGATTCAGGAGAAGCAAGACAGTTTAAATATATGACTGACTGGTCGCTCCTTTCAGGGGAGATAATTTCATTATAATGTAGATAATGTTTACTCCCTCAATAGAGTTAAAATTGAACTAAAAGTGGCAGATTGGTAGAGTAGTCAGTCAATCTAATCCACAAAAGGGAGATAACTTAGCGGGTTTGACTGAGAGCATAGGCACAAAGGAAATAGAATTTCAACATGTTTCATTACCATTAATACCATTACCATACATCGAAGCCAAGACAACTCCATTCCCTTTATAAACTTGACCTAAACTGGCAGGGGCGAAGTGGAGTGACAAGGTAATTAGTCCACATCAATCGATTCAAGGGGGAGGGGGCTGCTCAATATATATCACTGTGAACACAATATAAAAAGGAAAAAGACTAGTATAATCATATACATTGAAGCCTACATTAAATTATGATATTTTGAACAAAGTCGATATAATTTCGGGATATCCGCCGGTCAATGATCAGGACAGGTAATAGATGACCCAAGCGAGATAATAATATGATAGTCTTGAAACTTACAGTCTCGTTGCAATATTCATTTTTTCTTGGAGTGTTTTAACAGTATTCATTATACACTTATAAATTACTAATCTCCAATGCGGGAGCATACGTACATAGTTTCTATCCATCGAAACACACGCACAGTTTATCACGGCATATTCGGCGAGTTAGCATTTGCCCACTATATCAACCGATCAACAGTAAAACAAAATAAGCTATTGACAGATCTTAAGTTTCCTAAATTGTTTTTTGGCACTGCAAATCACTCACCAGGCGCTGTTCCTTCGGTCCCTTGGTGGCTGGGGGTGTCCCTCCTCTGTATTCGCGGTGTGTTGATCCGGGTACTCTCCTCGGCTGGTCGCATCTCCAATTGGTGCTTTAGGTTTTCCATAGACCGGACAAGTTTGATGTCACCCCAGATGATTTTAACGAAAATTTTCCCATTGTGGGACCAACCAGATTCAATCAAATGATGGGTGGAGGCCTCTCTCAGTAATAGTTGATTTGGGCCGGTTAGATCTTCCTTGATGACTATCCCTGATCCTTTAAGTGCACGCCGGCGTTTTATGGACTGATCCTTATGTCGGACAGAGATAAATTTTACCATCATCCCTCTTGTACGTGACGAGTCGTAAAATCCTTGTCGATGGGCTATGTCGATATCATTTGAACGGATATTCATATTCAGCCTCTCATTCAGAATGTTCAAGGCCTTTTCTGTACACTCCTCGATTGTTTCAGCTTTATTATCTCCTTCGATGCCATAGATTCTGATAGTTTCCTTTCTGGAATACTGTTCTTGATCATTGCATTTCATTTTAATGTCATTCATCTCCTTGTGTAGCCTCCTTATTTCGTCACTCTCTTCCTCTTTCATTCTGCTCAATTCCGCCATATCCCTTTTCAGCACATCGTTTTCTGTTTCCAAATCATACACTCTACCTTCGAGTTTTTTTATTTGGTCTGTGAGTTTTGTCACAACATCTTCGTTTGCCTTAGATAGTTCTGTTTGTAACACTTCTTTTGTAACCATGTTACTCAATAAGGCCATACTTTGATTTAACTGACCTTGAATAGTGCTGTTTGGGTCTACGGGCTCGCTCGATTTTTGAACATTTTTGTCACTGCTTGTTCTCGGGGTATAGCCGGGCGACTTACTGGTGGATGAAGATTTTGTATGAAGTTTTTGACTTTTAGGATCCATATCTGCTCCCTCAAAAGTACTATCCGCAGATATATCCTTCCTTTTTTCTGTCTTCCCTGTCTGTATTTTCTTGGGCATTTGAGCTCAATTCGAGGGTATATCTTTCCCTGTTATAGGTGTTGGCTGGTCACTCACAGTAAATATAGCTACCGACACTGTTCTTTGTTCCCGGCCAACATAGGTGTGTTCAGGGCGGAGTGAAAAAAGCGTGCAGTTCACCGCCCGTGAAAGGACCTGGGTCACTGAGTAGAACTCTACATTACCGGTCTCTCTTCAGCGTAGCGAATAATTATCGCGAATATATGAAAAAATTGTCTCTCATATATGAAGAGCGTTTTAGATAACGAATAAAACCAAAATATCTTGACTTGCTGGACCAGTAATGTTCGTAAATCTATAAGTTAGATCGGAACAGGTTCTCAGTGCCTCCGACCACCGCCGCCATCTTGTACCATGACCTGAGAGCTGAAACTTACTACACTACACCCTTGGGTCAGATTCGACCAGAAAATGTAAGAAAACAAGATGGCCACTTTGATGACGTCACAGTGGCCTCATCTTCAAAAAAGTATTTTGGTCGATTTTTGGAGCGTATTTTCCGATTATTTTATTTAAGTAATTTCTCCGAAAAAAACTGCATGATAAATTAGTAAATATTAATTTATGTGAAATAAAATAGATTATCTCACAGAAATAGCTTTCATCTAGAACAGTTGCGGAAACTACGGTTTCAGCTAACCGATCTTCCACATCTCAACTGTACTAGTCGAAGTGGTGTTATTTCAAGTGCCGGTCTCGAGGAATCCATCCCGTTGCTGCCTCTACTTCGGTAGTAACAGATTTCTACTCCATCTACTTCTGGAAAGAAGTTTGAGATCAGTACCAGTGAAGTTTACAGATCAACCCTAGTCAAGGTGTTACGCCCGTCCACGAGTGTGAACATCAGCTAGAGTCATCGAAAGATACAGATCAACCCTAGCCAAGGTGTTACGCTTGTACACGAGAGTGAACATTCGCTAGACCGGCAGCATTTCTGCACTACTCCGAGCTATCGCATTACAACCTCGACGAACTCAAACAGGTGGAACCTTTGCGGTCGTCCTGAGAGCGTTATTTAGATTTTCGTTCGAACTTTCTACAGTAAAGTCCAGTGAAACTCTATTTTACAGCCTTCCTTACGGTCTTCACCTTAGGAACAGGGATATCTGAACCGCACGCTATGGAGAGAAAGTCCCACACCAGAGCGGAGGGTTGGTCCAGAACATTCTTCCGCCCGGTCCCGAAATTTATACAAGGAATGAGCCTACTCATTTTGGCCTTTGTGAACAACACCTATACTCGATTCCGGCACATTCGGACTTCGCCAACGGATTGGAAGATGAGCTCCTTCACTATCCAGTAGAGCCATCCGCCATTATCTACTTTGCACAGATCTAGCAAGGGGATTCAGACGCCTATTATGTCTATCACTATATTGGACGGTGACATCTAATGTTACCAAGTATATGATAGCACCCTGGCTGAAGATGATTCACGACGCGTATCAACTTGCAATGGATGCCCCTTCTCTACTAGCATCATTATCTTCGCACGATTTCCTGGCACCTGTGTAGGAACCTATCGGCAGATGATACAGTCCAGTCCTGCGCAGGCATAGACAACTCGACTTTTACCAGCTTCTATTAACGAGACATGTCATCCAGACTGACAGGGTGACATCACTGGAACCTGTAGTAGCAGCCCAGCGCATAGTCCACTAGCCCTCTCGTTAAAAAAAGGGGTGGGGGGGGGAGGCGAACAACATCACAGTCAAGACCAGCAAGCAAGCAAGTCCCAAGCCTGGGGTAAGTACTACTTGTTCTCCAGTAGTCGGCCTGGATTCGGTATTTACATACCCCCATTCTTCGCCGTCTTATTGGTTGCTCTCTGACATCCCTACGCTTCTTTCACGACAGGGGAAATCTCTAAGAGTATTTTCAGGTTACCAGATCTAGATCATCACAGGTGGCTTACGCTGCATCTCGAGCCGGGAACTACAAGTTCTGTGTCCCAACCACCATTGTTGGGAGTCTAGCATCAGTGATAGCAGGTGTAGATTTTGAGCCACAAATATAAGACATTTATAAACAATGTTCAATATTTTTTATCAAATCAAACCTGCTATCACATAACTTTTATTTGCAAATGGGATCTCCAAAGGAGGAATGTGAGTAAATTTGCGAAACAATTGAGACACATCAATATGTTCAAATTTGAAAACCATCAGTGAAATTTAGGTCGATTACATATAGCAGCTTGTGGATTATAGCAACTATTTGACGCCATCTTGGATTGATCCACTTTGTGCCACTAAGCTACCGATCGGACATGGCCAGCATGATTTTTTGTGCTCTACATATATAATCTAATATGAAAATCGCCATGACGTTTTGCCCCGCAAGATGGTACCAGTAAGTGGTCTAGCTCATGGACTATTCTCTGAGAGAATGACAAATGCGATAATCGTACCATCAGAATGCACCATAATACAGCGTTTTGCAGCTGAAAACTCAATAATTTTCCAAGAGGGACGTCTGGATAAGACTTATGAATTCCTTAAAGATGAAGGCTGAGCCTATTCTGTTTTACCTCTAGTTTTAAAAATAATGGACAGGCCCATGATGCAGTCCAAAACACGAGTCGGGATTAATTTCCTTGTGTTCATCAAGAATGCACAAATCGAAAATACATACTGTCAAAATGCACAAGAAAGAACCATTTTACATCTAGATTGAAAAATATTTCGAGTGGCACAAACCCCCGGACTCGGTATTGAGAATAAAATGAGTTTGAGATATTTTCCTACATCTGTATACACATATCACTCTAGAAAAGTTCTTCAAAGTCAACATATTCCGCCGAAATGCACCAGAAAACATCATTTTACTCTACCATCCAAACTGGTAGTCACCATATGAGTGAAATAACCTTGAGTGTGACATTAAACCAAAGAGTGACCATATACATGTAACAGAAAAGCACATGAGAAACCTTTCTACGTTTTTACTGCACCAAATCAAAAAGTTCTCAAAAGTCTCGATATGATGTACCCGATATTCGCTATCGAAATTCATGTTGATGTCCAGAACATTATGTAGAGAAAACTATGTCAGGTAAATACGGGAATATGGCTAACAGATAGTCCACAGGTATTTATTTATGCAGATGCCATTAGTACTATCTGGCCTGAGCTTTTTGAGACCTGTGCAGGCCTGGAAGGGGACCATTTCGCTCCCCCCCCCTATTCATTTTCTTATCTCCTAAGCTAGAGAGCTGAAACTTTTTTTTTTTTTTTTTTTTTTTATTATACACATATTCGGTTGCTATTTACATGAAACAAGATTAATACGAATTAAATCCACTCACATTTGCGTACGTCCACATTCACCCAACATCACAAATCACATTCCGTATAATATAAGTAACAAGTAGTCGTAATAAGTAGTAATTTGGACTCCATTGTATTAATTAACTATTTCTTGAAAAGCTTTTTCTACTGTTGCCCATTTTTTATTGAACTTCCTAAAATTATGGTTTATCTTTGCGATAAACTTTTCAGTTGTGTATTGGCTTTTTAATTTACTGAGTAGGACTTTAAAGGTCAGAGTGTTCGATGAAAATTTGTTTGCATAAATGTATTGTTTTGCTATTAGCAATAAAATATTTAAGAAAGTCTGCTGGTTCTCCCACCCATAAATAATATGATGATTTGAGAATTCTCCCGTATAATTAATAGAGGTGGTCATCCAAGAGTGCAAATCTAGCCATAGCTTTTTAACGATTGGGCAGTGTAGAAAAAGATGTTCAATAGTTTCTCTTTCATTCTTACAGTAAGAACGTAGCTCGTCCGTTCGAATATTAATTTTTTGGAGGAACGAGTTTGTAACCAATGTTCTGTGTAATATTTTATGTTGTAAGCTTCTGAGTTTCGTTTCATCTGAACATTTGAAGCTGCACATATATATTTCACTCCAATTCGTCTGATATTGAAATGGTACTAATTCTTCCCACTTATGTTGGGATTTAATTACACTATCAGTCCCAGCATTTAAGGTATCATAGAACAATCTACAACCCTTTCCTTGCCTTACCAAACACTCCCTGGCCCTTCCAAGAACAGGTATATGTACAGTGATTTCTACTTCTAACTTGTTTTTGCGGAGCTCTTGTTTCCAAGATTCCGGGATTCTGTTTACCAGGCGCCTATAATCTAAGATTGTTCCATTTACACCATATTTGTCTTTGAAGTCATGAAAAGCTATAATTTCACCCTTATTGGTGATGATGTCTCGGATATACCTAATTCTGTTCTGATACCAATTTTTTACGAAAAACCCAGAATCTTTTAGGTTACTATTGTACCACAAAGGTTCGTCTACAAAGTTCTTTACTGACTTCGGTTGCATCTTTTTTTGACATAAGTACCAAGCATTAAATACATCTTTCCAGAAAGGATTTGTTATAGTCTCCATACAATGTTTTAAATATTCATTACCCGTGTCAAATAATAAAATTGGGTCTGAAACTTCCACAAAAATGAGATTGCTCCACTTCTTTTTCTCCAAAAGTAATCTTTTCGTCCAAGAAATTTTTAGACTATGAATAAAGTTGGGAACATCAACCATCCTCAGCCCACCTCTATTGTAATCCTGAGTTATTCCAAATAAATTTAAACAAAATTGAATTGAGTTCTTTGATAAAGTGTTCTGGGGGTTTTGGCAAGGCAAGGAAAAGGTGGGTAAGCTTAGACAGGGCAGCAGATTTAATAATTGTAATTTTACCTAATATTGTTAAATTTCGCATTTTCCATTTGCTAAGTTCTTTTTTCAAATCCTCCAATCTAGCCAAATAATTCATTTTCCATATATCTATAAAATTAACAGTAGAAAGATTTATCCCCAACAGATTGAAGTCTGTAACCCAATCTAATTTAACATCTTGACACAGTCGTATTTCCGATCCCGCAAGGGATCCAATCCATGATGCCTTTGTCTTTTTTATATTTAACTTCAAGCCCGATAACTTAAAAAATAAATCTATTTCTTGAAGGGCTTGCCTTAAAGATTTTTCCGAGCCGTCAAGGATTAGCTGAGTATCATCGGCATATTGGCTGATCTTATACTCGAGACCACCAATTGCAATACCTTTTATGTTTTGGTTTTGCCTGATCATTATTCCTAATATTTCGGCGCATAGGATAAAAAGGTATGGCGATATTGGATCTCCTTGGCGACATCCTCGTCCGTTTTGAAAAAAGCTTGATAAATGACCGTTTTGTATTACGCATGTTCGGATGTTGTTTTGAAAAGTATTTACCCATCTCCTGATTGAAGTTCCAAAATTAAATGCCTTTAAAACTTCTTCCAAGAAAATCCAAGAAACTGAGTCAAATGCTTTCTCAAAATCAATGAGGAGGAGGAGTCCAGGAGTCTCTTTCTCCTTACTTAATAACATAAGGTCATAAATTAATCTAATGTTTTCTCCAATGTAACGACCCTGGACAAATCCCTTCTGGTCTTCACTAATTAACTTATCCAAAACTGATTTAATTCTATTTGATATACAAGCCGATGCTAATTTATAAATAACATTTAGTAGAGTTATGGGTCTCCACTTTGTTAAGAAATTGCGATTTTTATCCGGCTTGGGTAGGCAAGTTATAATACCTTGCCTCTGGCTGATAGACAGTTCACCTTTTTCATACCCGGCGTTGATAGATCTAAGGACAAAATAGCCAATCTCCTTCCAAAAAAACTTGAAGAATTCTACCGGGAATCCATCAATTCCTGGACTTTTGTCGTTCTGTACATTCTTTAGTGCCATCGATAACTCTGAATACGTTATTGCCCCCTCCAGTTTGTTCGATTCTACATCTGTTAATATATCAAATTTCAATGCGTTTAACGTTTCTTTTATTTCTTCCTGGTTCGCAGTTTCTGTTTGTTTACTGTATAAATTTTCATAATACTTTTTCTGTTCGTTTGTAATCCGCTTACTGTCATAAATTTCTTCTCCAGAGTCTAATACTAATTTGGTCAATAGTTTGTTTGTATAGTTTTGTTTTTCCAGGCCTAAAAAATATTTCGTTGGTTTCTCCCCCTTATCTGCCCATTTAACCTTAGTTCTCGTGATAATACCTTGGATTTTCTCTTTCCTAATATTCTCTAAATTCTGTTTCTTTTCACCTAATAGGTTTATTGTTTCTGTATCAATGTGCAGGAAATTTTGTTCCACTTCCTTCTCCAAGCGGCTAATTTCTTTTTCCAAATTATCTTCTTCTTTATCACGTTCTTTCTTTTTCATTGAAGCATATTTTATCGTTTCCCCTCTTAATTTCATAAGAAGGGTTTCCAGGAAAAGTTCGTCGTTGATATCTAATTCTAATTTTGATCGATCCAAATTTAGTAGCGAATTTCTATCGTATGGCGTTGGTGCATATTCATCAATCACAGAATTTATAGTTTCCTTGATCTTATCAGCATATTTAATATCACGTAGCAATGAACAGTTAAATTTCCAATATGAATTTCCTCTATCTGTGTTAATGAATTTACACTTAATAACAATGGCCGAATGGTCGGTCTTGTACCCAGGTTTAATATCACTGTCGACTGTTATATTGGATATGTCTGGTGAAGTTAAAAAAAAATCAAGTCGAGCTTGTTGTCTAGGATTTTTCCTGCGCCAGGTGTACCTACGTTCAAATTCATGATTTAGTCTCCAAACATCTGTGTAACTATGGTTATTCATTAAGTCTAAAACTACTTTTCGGGCTTGCGGGTGATTAACATGTTTATAGTTTTCAGTATCAGTTGCTGGATCCAAAATCAAATTCCAATCGCCACATATAATTATCGATGGATGTTCAAGGTCCATAATCATTTTGTTTAATTTGTTATAGAAATTAGGACTATCGGAGTTGGGACCATAAATGGATGCCAGAGTAACAGGTGTATCGTGTATGGATAAACTCATTATTAAGTAATTTCCGCCAGGATCCTTTACAACTTCATGAACTTTGTTATCAAAATTATCGCTAAAGAGAATTATGACACCACGGGAATTTGACCGGAAGGGACTTGCCCAGGCATCGAGGCCCCATTCTGCTTTAATATTTTTTTCTATCTCTTTGTCGATGTGTGTGTCTTGCAAACAAATTATTGAGTATTTTTTCTTTTTAAAGTAATTGAAAACATCATATCTCTTTTTTTTGTCAGCTAATCCTTGACAATTCATAGATACAATGCTCACTGGGTCCGCCATAATGGATTCAATGAAATATTACATTGGAGTACAACTGTGTCAAGAGTACAAACATGTAAGAATGGTGACATAATAGATTCAATTGAGGAATTGTCACATATTATTAACGTGCGTTGTAAGTTATAACTATATTGGAGTCGCAACGAATTGTATACAAATGGTCGCTTGTGGATTTGATAACATACATTAACATACGAGAAAGTGGACATACACAGAGTTATATAAACACTTATACGAATTTGACATACAAACATACACATAATGGGGAAACAGTCCCCAGGTCCTAAAGTAATTGATACAGTGTGATGAAAAATCAATTTAATGGGAGGTCTAATGGTTGAGTGGCTACTTCACTAAGTACAGCTGTGTTCTCAATGTTTTAAGCGTCTGGAGAAATATAACTGAAAGCAGCAGATATAGGCCATACAAGAGTATTGGGTGTTTTGCAAAAGAGAGAGGGAAAAGAAAGAAAACTAATCAAACTTGCAGATATATTCCCTACAAAAGTCTAAAAAATATAGTTTAATATCCTGTCTTTAAGATGGGGTTATTTTCGATAGTTAAGATTGATTGTATAAATCTAGGAGAAGCAAGTCCATTTAGACGTGTGAATGACTGGTCACTCCTGAAAAATTACACATTATAGTATGGTCATAATAGTTAGATTAATTGGATAAATTCAGGGGAGATAGCTCCATTATACATGAGGATAACTGTTGATTCCCTCAATAGAGTTAAATTGAGAGTGGCTGACTGGTTGAGTAATCATTATAATGTAGATAATGTTTACTCCCCCAATAGAGTTAAAATTGAACTAAAAGTGGCAGATTGGTAGAGTAGTCAGTCAATTTAATGCACACAAGGGAGAGAACTTAGTGTATTTGACTGAGAACACACGCACAAAGAAGATAAAATTTCAACAAGTTCCAGTACCATTAATACCATTACCATACATCGAAGCCAAGACAACTCCATTCCCTTAATAAACTTGAACTAAACTGAAAGGAGCGAAGTGAAGTGACAAAGTAATTAGTCGATATCAATCGAATCAAGGAGAGGGGGCTGCTCAATATATATCACTCTGAACACAGTATTAAAACTAAAAAATATTTGACTGTAGACAGAGCACAGAGAAGAGAAAGGGGAACGGCATGTTTCAATACCCTTAGGTGCATCGAAACCAATAGTGACTACTCCATTCCCTTAGTGTACTTCGCCTAAACTGAAAGGGGCGAAACGAAGTGACACAGTAGTTGGAACATAATCAAACCTGCAGCTATATTTACATCAGCAATCTACAAAAAGTAGATTTATATCCATGTTTCTGTTATTTAATCAAAAAAATAAAACTAAACAGGACTTTCAGATATTGTACGGCGAATGATCGCATGTTTTTAAGAAGATGGGGTTATTTCAGATAGTTTAAATGAATTTGGTTGCAAAAATTCAGGAGGAACAAGTCTATTTAGACATGTGACTGAATGGTTACTCCTGAACACAAAGCACAAGAGGGTAAACTTACATGTTACAGTACCGCGAATGATCGCATGTCTTTAAGATGGGGTTATATCCGATAGTTAAGATTGATTGCATAGATTCAGGAGAAGCAAGACAGTTTAAATATATGACTGACTGGTCGCTCCTTTCAGGGGAGATAATTTCATTATAATGTAGATAATGTTTACTCCCTCAATAGAGTTAAAATTGAACTAAAAGTGGCAGATTGGTAGAGTAGTCAGTCAATCTAATCCACAAAAGGGGGATAACTTAGCGGGTTTGACTGAGAGCATAGGCACAAAGGAAATAGAATTTCAACATGTTTCATTACCATTAATACCATTACCATACATCGAAGCCAAGACAACTCCATTCCCTTTATAAACTTGACCTAAACTGGCAGGGGCGAAGTGGAGTGACAAGGTAATTAGTCCACATCAATCGATTCAAGGGGGAGGGGGCTGCTCAATATATATCACTGTGAACACAATATAAAAAGGAAAAAGACTAGTATAATCATATACATTGAAGCCTACATTAAATTATGATATTTTGAACAAAGTCGATATAATTTCGGGATATCCGCCGGTCAATGATCAGGACAGGTAATAGATGACCCAAGCGAGATAATAATATGATAGTCTTGAAACTTACAGTCTCGTTGCAATATTCATTTTTTCTTGGAGTGTTTTAACAGTATTCATTATACACTTATAAATTACTAATCTCCAATGCGGGAGCATACGTACATAGTTTCTATCCATCGAAACACACGCACAGTTTATCACGGCATATTCGGCGAGTTAGCATTTGCCCACTATATCAACCGATCAACAGTAAAACAAAATAAGCTATTGACAGATCTTAAGTTTCCTAAATTGTTTTTTGGCACTGCAAATCACTCACCAGGCGCTGTTCCTTCGGTCCCTTGGTGGCTGGGGGTGTCCCTCCTCTCTATTCGCGGTGTGTTGATCCGGGTACTCTCCTCGGCTGGTCGCATCTCCAATTGGTGCTTTAGGTTTTCCATAGACCGGACAAGTTTGATGTCACCCCAGATGGTTTTAACGAAAATTTTCCCATTGTGGGACCAACCAGATTCAATCAAATGATGGGTGGAGGCCTCTCTCAGTAATAGTTGATTTGGGCCGGTTAGATCTTCCTTGATGACTATCCCTGATCCTTTAAGTGCACGCCGGCGTTTTATGGACTGATCCTTATGTCGGACAGAGATAAATTTTACCATCATCCCTCTTGTACGTGACGAGTCGTAAAATCCTTGTCGATGGGCTATGTCGATATCATTTGAACGGATATTCATATTCAGCCTCTCATTCAGAATGTTCAAGGCCTTTTCTGTACACTCCTCGATTGTTTCAGCTTTATTATCTCCTTCGATGCCATAGATTCTGATAGTTTCCTTTCTGGAATACTGTTCTTGATCATTGCATTTCATTTTAATGTCATTCATCTCCTTGTGTAGCCTCCTTATTTCGTCACTCTCTTCCTCTTTCATTCTGCTCAATTCCGCCATATCCCTTTTCAGCACATCGTTTTCTGTTTCCAAATCATACACTCTACCTTCGAGTTTTTTTATTTGGTCTGTGAGTTTTGTCACAACATCTTCGTTTGCCTTAGATAGTTCTGTTTGTAACACTTCTTTTGTAACCATGTTACTCAATAAGGCCATAATTTGATTTAACTGACCTTGAATAGTGCTGTTTGGGTCTACGGGCTCGCTCGATTTTTGAACATTTTTGTCACTGCTTGTTCTCGGGGTATAGCCGGGCGACTTACTGGTGGATGAAGATTTTGTATGAAGTTTTTGACTTTTAGGATCCATATCTGCTCCCTCAAAAGTACTATCCGCAGATATATCCTTCCTTTTTTCTGTCTTCCCTGTCTGTATTTTCTTGGGCATTTGAGCTCAATTCGAGGGTATATCTTTCCCTGTTATAGGTGTTGGCTGGTCACTCACAGTAAATATAGCTACCGACACTGTTCTTTGTTCCCGGCCAACATAGGTGTGTTCAGGGCGGAGTGAAAAAAGCGTGCAGTTCACCGCCCGTGAAAGGACCTGGGTCACTGAGTAGAACTCTACATTACCGGTCTCTCTTCAGCGTAGCGAATAATTATCGCGAATATATGAAAAAATTGTCTCTCATATATGAAGAGCGTTTTAGATAACGAATAAAACCAAAATATCTTGACTTGCTGGACCAGTAATGTTCGTAAATCTATAAGTTAGATCGGAACAGGTTCTCAGTGCCTCCGACCACCGCCGCCATGTTGTACCATGACCTGAGAGCTGAAACTTACTACACTACACCCTTGGGTCAGATTCGACCAGAAAATGTAAGAAAACAAGATGGCCACTTTGATGACGTCACAGTGGCCTCATCTTCAAAAAAGTATTTTGGTCGATTTTTGGAGCGTATTTTCCGATTATTTTATTTAAGTAATTTCTCCGAAAAAAACTGCATGATAAATTAGTAAATATTAATTTATGTGAAATAAAATAGATTATCTCACAGAAATAGCTTTCATCTAGAACAGTTGCGGAAACTACGGTTTCAGCTAACCGATCTTCCACACCTCAACTGTACCAGTCGAAGTGGTGTTATTTCAAGTGCCGGTCTCGAGGAATCCATCCCGTTGCTGCCTCTACTTCGGTAGTAACAGATTTCTACTCCATCTACTTCTGGAAAGAAGTTTGAGATCAGTACCAGTGAAGTTTACAGATCAACCCTAGTCAAGGTGTTACGCCCGTCCACGAGTGTGAACATCAGCTAGAGTCATCGAAAGATACAGATCAACCCTAGCCAAGGTGTTACGCTTGTACACGAGAGTGAACATTCGCTAGACCGGCAGCATTTCTGCACTACTCCGAGCTATCGCATTACAACCTCGACGAACTCAAACAGGTGGAACCTTTGCGGTCGTCCTGAGAGCGTTATTTAGATTTTCGTTCGAACTTTCTACAGTAAAGTCCAGTGAAACTCTATTTTACAGCCTTCCTTACGGTCTTCACCTTAGGAACAGGGATATCTGAACCGCACGCTATGGAGAGAAAGTCCCACACCAGAGCGGAGGGTTGGTCCAGAACATTCTTCCGCCCGGTCCCGAAATTTATACAAGGAATGAGCCTACTCATTTTGGCCTTTGTGAACAACACCTATACTCGATTCCGGCACATTCGGACTTCGCCAACGGATTGGAAGATGAGCTCCTTCACTATCCAGTAGAGCCATCCGCCATTATCTACTTTGCACAGATCTAGCAAGGGGATTCAGACGCCTATTATGTCTATCACTATATTGGACGGTGACATCTAATGTTACCAAGTATATGATAGCACCCTGGCTGAAGATGATTCACGACGCGTATCAACTTGCAATGGATGCCCCTTCTCTACTAGCATCATTATCTTCGCACGATTTTCTGGCACCTGTGTAGGAACCTATCGGCAGATGATACAGTCCAGTCCTGCGCAGGCATAGACAACTCGACTTTTACCAGCTTCTATTAACGAGACATGTCATCCAGACTGACAGGGTGACATCACTGGAACCTGTAGTAGCAGCCCAGCGCATAGTCCACTAGCCCTCTCGTTAAAAAAAGGGGTGGGGGGGGGAGGCGAACAACATCACAGTCAAGACCAGCAAGCAAGCAAGTCCCAAGCCTGGGGTAAGTACTACTTGTTCTCCAGTAGTCGGCCTGGATTCGGTATTTACATACCCCCATTCTTCGCCGTCTTATTGGTTGCTCTCTGACATCCCTACGCTTCTTTCACGACAGGGGAAATCTCTAAGAGTATTTTCAGGTTACCAGATCTAGATCATCACAGGTGGCTTACGCTGCATCTCGAGCCGGGAACTACAAGTTCTGCGTCCCAACCACCATTGTTGGGAGTCTAGCATCAGTGATAGCAGGTGTAGATTTTGAGCCACAAATATAAGACATTTATAAACAATGTTCAATATTTTTTATCAAATCAAACCTGCTATCACATAACTTTTATTTGCAAATGGGATCTCCAAAGGAGGAATGTGAGTAAATTTGCGAAACAATTGAGACACATCAATATGTTCAAATTTGAAAACCATCAGTGAAAATTAGGTCGATTACATATAGCAGCTTGTGGATTATAGCAACTATTTGACGCCATCTTGGATTGATCCACTTTGTGCCACTAAGCTACCGATCGGACATGGCCAGCATGATTTTTTGTGCTCTACATATATAATCTAATATGAAAATCGCCATGACGTTTTGCCCCGCAAGATGGTACCAGTAAGTGGTCTAGCTCATGGACTATTCTCTGAGAGAATGACAAATGCGATAATCGTACCATCAGAATGCACCATAATACAGCGTTTTGCAGCTGAAAACTCAATAATTTTCCAAGAGGGACGTCTGGATAAGACTTATGAATTCCTTAAAGATGAAGGCTGAGCCTATTCCGTTTTACCTCTAGTTTTAAAAATAATGGACAGGCCCATGATGCAGTCCAAAACACGAGTCGGGATTAAGTTCCTTGTGTTCATCAAGAATGCACAAATCGAAAATACATACTGTCAAAATGCACAAGAAAGAACCATTTTACATCTAGATTGAAAAATATTTCGAGTGGCACAAACCCCCGGACTCGGTATTGAGAATAAAATGAGTTTGAGATATTTTCCTACATCTGTATACACATATCACTCTAGAAAAGTTCTTCAAAGTCAACATATTCCGCCGAAATGCACCAGAAAACATCATTTTACTCTACCATCCAAACTGGTAGTCACCATATGAGTGAAATAACCTTGAGTGTGACATTAAACCAAAGAGTGACCATATACATGTAACAGAAAAGCACCTGAGAAACTTTTCTACGTTTTTACTGCACCAAATCAAAAAGTTCTCAAAAGTCTCGATATGATGTACCCGATATTCGCTATCGAAATTCATGTTGATGTCCAGAACATTATGTAGAGAAAACTATGTCAGGTAAATACGGGAATATGGCTAACAGATAGTCCACAGGTATTTATTTATGCAGATGCCATTAGTACTATCTGGCCTGAGCTTTTTGAGACCTGTGCAGGCCTGGAAGGGGACCATTTCGCTCCCCCCCTCCCTTATTCATTTTCTTATCTCCTAAGCTAGAGAGCTGAAACTTACTACACTACACCCTTGGGTCAAATTCGACCAGAAAATGTAAGAAAACAAGATGGCCACTTTGATGACGTCACAGTGGCCTCATCTTTAAAAAAGCATTTTGGTCGATTTTTGGAGCGTATTTTTCGATTATTTTATTTAAGTAATTTCTTCGAAAAAAACTGCATGATAAATTAGTAAATATTAATTTATGTGAAATAAAATAGATTTTGTTCACTTTTTCTCGCGAAAAAGCAGAATTTTTTTTGAAAAAAAAAGAGGAAAACATAAATTTTCTGAGACACCACGTGGCCGCCATCTTGAATTTGCCCGAGATAAATTTATGATAAACTGTAAAGTCATGGAGTGTCAGCTCTCCATTTTTTTGTCGTTCCGGAGATAGAGCAGAAAGTTTGGCAGGGTTAATATAATCGTCAAAAATAAATTTGGTACATTGGGTTGGTGACCTAGCGGTACTGGCCTACATAATTTATCCCAGCACATCAATTTCGAACTGTTATGAGTTATAATGTTGTGGAGATGAACTGACCGGTTATTTTTTGTTATATATTCTCCTCTGCAGGACACAGATTAAAACATTTACACATCTACACTAATTCTTGCTTTAAATTGAATTCGGTGACATATTGACAAAAATAGTGGACGGTACAATATTTCGAAGTCAACAAATGATAGCATTATAGAAATTCGTACTCATAAATTTAGGTTTTCTTCATACAATATTATTGGGATTCTGGCAAATTCAAAATTCTAAATTCAATATAAAATATTTTTCTAACGTTTTAAAACTTTTTAAATAATATTTGACCAAGTTAAAAAATGCCCCAAAATGTTTCTATCAGATATATTCACCAGAATCAAGCCACATCTATCTAAGGCAAAGTATTCTTTGCAAATCATTTGCCTTGGCTATCAGGAGCAAGACCAATAGATTCTATCGCAATCGGCATTTGGTCTTAATTATTTCATAAATACAACTGACAGCTCCATTGTTATATTTTCACTGAGTTGATCCACTTATTGTTCAGGCCAGTTTGGAACCCTAAACACCTCTCAGTATTCATTTTATTTTATGCTTTAGTAAATTAGTAAATTAGTAAATATTAATGTGATGTGAAATAAAATACTTTTTGCCCACTTTTGATCACGGAAAAGCAGAAATTTTGAAGAAATATGGAGAAAAAACCCCATCACTTTTGTGGTACCCCACGTGGTCGCCATCTTGAATTTTCCCATGATACTCTACTCGGGGGGTTATGCAAATAGATCCAAAATGACCCCAATATGATTACCTATAAAGTCACGGATTTTCAGATCTCCATTTTTTGTCGTTCCGGAGGTAGCGCAGAAAGTTTGGTAGGGGGGGCCATTTCGCGGAGTTACACAATTACATGTACGTATGAACCGCCGCGGTCGGCTGATCTTCTCCCAGTTTCGCTAGTCAAACCCAGTTTGAATGTTGAATGATTAACGTTACACACATCTCCATGTCCACAGTTTAATCTGCATAGATATAGTTGGGGTATTACAATCATATATATTCCATGTCAGAGCAACGTGATAACGACTTATCAAAACTGAGTTCGACTGATCAATCTGAATTCGATTTTCAACACTGCTGAGCATTTAGGCCACCCCAATCTACATGTATACATCACTCAGAATTTTTTTTTGTTCGTGTGCAAGTGTGAGAAACATCTGTGCTAGCCGTTAACCTGTCAGTCAGATCTGGAGAGGGAAAGCAAGAGAATATAGACACTTTCCCAGATGTGTTTATTCTCCAAATTAATTTGAATTCAATTCATGTTGCTGATTAATACACAGTATACGTTATGTCAGTCAAAATCCGAGCAAACTTGGATATAACATTGTATTTTGGTGATTATACCATCGCAATTTACCGAGATGGATGTTACTCACCGTCGGCAGTTTGCTAATTCCAAGCATAACATATATTTAAACAGTACCGTAAATGTATATATTATAATGTAATTGGTCCCTATACATATACTGATATTCAGTTATATGTAGTATTGAAGTAATAACCGTTTACGGCAGTCAGTATTGATGACGTCACTGATAACTGTTGCTTGCAGTTGTATTTGCTCCACTTGTTCTTTGTACAGCGCATCACCGAAGTTAAGCAGCGTTGAGCTCGGTCAATACTTGGATGGATGACCGGGTGCTGTACTGACTGGGCTGATCAGTGTCCAGAATAATAGGAACTGTGGACACTCTCGTGTTCTGGCACATGTAGGCACCGTCGTGATATGACTGAAACAATGTTGAAAACGACGTTAAATCCTACTCACTCACTCACTCACTCTTTGTACAGTCACACACATGCATAATAGTTTTGTACTATGCAGTCTCCCAATTGCAGATTCTATGCAATCAACATGATATCATACAAATCAGCGATTCTATTTTATTTTATATGTTATATATCCGAGGTCGACCAGTGTATCTTTTCTGGAGCTACAAGCGCTCGCCGAGCCGACAAACTATGAAATGTGCTAAAATTTCCGATAGTTTCGGTATACTTGCATGAATTATGGTTTGAATGATGCAAAATACTAAGTTCTCCCCTTTTATTCTTAGACGACTCAGTCAAAAACACCCTCAAATGAGACCAACAGAGCACGATGTGTGAACAGTTCTTACAAAAGAACACGAAGAAGGCCGGATAAAAAATTCACACCTTCTCCAGTGGCTATGTCAACCCAACCAGGTCTAGGCTTGGGTTTCGCAGACTGTTTGTTGGGGCTTGTCCCAGGCTGGGCAGAGGGAAGGAGGGCAGAAAATGCTCCCCATTTATTTCCCTGCACCTCGCGGTAGACGCTGAAACTTTTCATAAAATGTCGAACTCTAAAAGAAAATGTAAAAGGATGCCATGATGATGTCACAGTGAGACCATCCCTTCGGATGCCATATTTCCTTTTTTTGAATGATATTTCGAATGGTTAATTAACTAATTAATTATATGATAAAAAATTAGTTAGTTTTGGCGATATCAATTATTTTATGCCGTTTTATACAAGAAAAGTTCGAAAAATGTACGGAAAAATCTCAAACTTTCTGATGACATCTCATGACCACCATTATGGCTTTTCCCATGATGCTTTGGAACTATGATTATGCAAATAATCTCAACTTGACGTCAATACGATTCGCGGAAAAGATTCCTGGCGAAATGGCCCCCCTACCAAACTTTCTGCGCTATCTCCGGAACGACAAAAATGGAGAGCTGAAACTCCGTGACTTTATAGTTTACCATAATGGGGTCATTTTGAGCCTATTTGCATAACCCCCCAAGCAGAGGATCATGGGTAAATTCAAGATGGCGACGACGTTGGGTACCAGAAAAGTTATGCTTGTGTCATATTTCTTCAAAATTTCTGCTTTTTTGCGACGAAAGGTGGGCAAAAACTATTTTATTTCACATCACATAAATATTTGCTAATTTATCATGCTGTTTTGCGGAGAAATTGCATAAATAAAAAAATCGGAATATCCGACCGAAAAATCGACCAAAAAATGCTGTTTTTGAAAATGACGTCACTGTTCCGTCATCAAAGCGGCCATAATTAGGAGGGGGGCCATTTCTCCCCCCCCCCGCAAGGCTAGGATACGTCCCAAAAATCACAGGTCAGATAGGGTTAAAACCAGATCTATGAAAGCCGCTCACTACCTTACTTGTCGATAATGTAGATCTGGGAACAACAATCCCGTTCCCGTATCGACCAATCACAGAGCTTCTTCCTCCCGTCGGGATGTATGTTTGTATGGCTTTCTTCAAGCTCAGACTACAGCTGCGTTGGAGCTTGTATATCTCTTATAATTGGTCGATATATATAAATAAAAAATGTTGGTTAATCGAACATCCTCATCGTTCATACAGAATAACATATTCAGCTCATAAAACGAGCTGAAATATATGACGAGATGAATTTTACTTTCCATATCGTACGAACCGCACTGCGGTGGTCTAATGGTTAGAGCGTCGGCCTCGTAAGCGGTAGGTTCTGGGTTCGATCCCAGGCCGGGTCATACCTAAGACTTGAAAAATGGTACTTGTTGCTTCCTCGCTTACGCTTAGCATTAAGAGGATAGAACAAGGACTGGTTCGCTCGGTGTCAGTATAATGTGACTGAGTGGGGTGTCATGTCTGCCTACGGCATGATATTTCAGTGGGACAGCACTATAAAATGGCAGCATTAGATCTGCTCTGTTACAAGTAGGATCCCCTTCCCCTCCCCCTCCCCTCCCTTCCCTTCCGCGTCGTGATATAGCTGAAAAAATGTTGAAAGCGACGTTAAACCCTATTCACTCACTCACTCACTCCATATCGTACGCCTGTCTCCCCCATTCCACAACATGAGACTGGCCTAACCGCAAGCTCAGACCACAGCTGCGTCGCAGAGAAATGTCTCTTGTTATTGATCGATATATCTAAATCCCTTTTATGTTAATCGTACAACATCGTTTCTAGAGAATAATATATTGATTTGATGAAGCAAGATAAAATATATGAGAACATGAGTTTTACTTTCCGTATTGTTCACCTTTCGCCCCTAACCATAACATAGATGGAGAGCCTTCTTTCAGGTCTGATTTTAATCAGATTGTGTTCACTCGATCGGCCACATTATTTCCAACTGTGCCTTGGTTTTCTGTGGTTATTGAGGTATCACCCAGACTGGATGAAGAGTTCCAAACTACATACAGTCATTTTACTTTGCCAAAAAAAGGATAGGTGTCTATTAATCGCCGTAGCATTTTTGTTATTGGTCGAATCTGCCTAAACTGTATCATATATTACTCATTTATAAGAGCAGAGTTATATATTATCAAGGTTAGTTCGTCTATCCCAACTGTATGACTTATGCATTAACATGGATGTTTGAGCTGATCTGTCATCACAGCTCCCGAGCTAGTGTATCTAATTCCGCTTAAGCCGGTGCTAGGAGCCGTGTGGATATTTCATAGTCTGCAATAAAAAGCACGGCTGAGATACTAAGGCTACGTCCGATAATCCACCGTATTCTCGGGTCTGAATCTGAAGTGTCGAGGGAAGCTTTGCTATATGGTTGCTTTTTAGTCGCCAGACGTCGTCAATTTTTCCACCTCTTGCGTATCGCTCCAATTCTCATGGGAACGATATCCAAAGGTCAACTGAAAAAAATTCTCCTGTTTGAAAAAGGGGATAGGTGTATTTGTATTGTTATATCGCACTTATTAATGAACCAATCTATGTAAACATGATAAAATATTGTACCATGATAAAATATTGCTTATCTCTCGATTTTTTTAATACCTAAGATCGGGGTTGTATTCCAACCATATGGTGTAATTGGGGCTGGTATTTGAATGCAAATGCAATTTGAATAGAAAAATATATCCCAGCATTAAAAATTAGTTATGCGTGATTGAACGGTCCTATCTTTCTTAGTAATGTCCCTATTCGACTGAAATGCATTGTATTTTATTCAGCAATATGCCGTTGCCATATACAAGCACGATTCAATTTTTGTATATCAAACTAGTATGATATAATTGGGCGAGGGGGCGTATCCAAATGTACACTTGAAAAAAAAATACCCCTTCAAAAAATGAGGGTGTGTGTAAGTGTGTTGCTATATACTTATTACCGATCCAAATAAGTCTGAACATCGTATTATATTGCACAATAGTACCTAGGAGTGTTTTAGCTAGTCAATTTGTTTTTATCTTTCATTGGTATGGTGTAATTTGGGGTTGAATTCAAAATTTCATTTGAACAAAACTACTTCGTCTTGAAAAAGGTGTTACGTGTAAATGACCCGCCATATATTTCTCAATGATGATATGGCCTGAAGCATTTATTACTCAGCAGTTGAAAGGAAAGTTATATATTAGCTGGATAGTTCGTCGTTTTAGGAAATCTATGTCCTCGTCTGAGGACCATATTCAAATATCAAGTCGAAAACGTGCACGCGGCTTGCTATATAGCAATATCTTTCTCAGTACTGATCCAATATGCCTGGACTGTGTCGTGTGTTAGTGCATATTGTGTGCTAGTGCATACTGAGATTCGCTTTATACTACGAACTGACCAAACTATGCTGTGTCAAAAAGGATGAGTAGGCAGGACATAGGTAATAGGATCTGCATATCTTGTTAATGAATATATGGTTCAGTCTGTATCTATTATACCGTATATCGCTTATTGACAGATTTAGTGATTGTAATTCAGCTGTTCATTCGCTACTATAAATGAGTTTCAACTGAAAAATACGCTCCCGATTGTGTAGCGCTCAAATGAGTATGGATGATAATTGTAAGACCTACAGAATAAGTGCTACACTATCTTCAGGAAACTTTAATATCATTGCATAATTACTTGCCGCATACAGTATTATCGCTAAATTCAACAAGGCGACGTTGGTCATGGGCAGAAAAATAAATTCATGTGATTGACGGTAATTCCAAATCTCCTTTTACACCTCCAGCTTCATCAAATGTACTGTAACAATTTCTTGGTGATTTTCAGCTTGTTTAAGTAACCATTCTACTGGAGCTTCGTCGATAAACCTTGAAAGATCATCTGATCTTTTTTCAAAATTCACATTTGCTGAGTAAACAAGAGCAGTGTGACTAACCACACAAGACCTACGAAGTAGGGTAGGCATTAGAACTCCCGACGCGCACTGAATCCTTGGACTCCCCCCCTCCCCCACTCCCAAGTTGAAATCCTGCCGATATTACGATGGGCACAGCCCGAGTCCGAATCACCAGTGATTTTCATCAAAAATCTCCAGAAATTGTCATCAGAAGTAAAGCAGCTCAGAACTAGTCCCATAATGCACCTTCATGCCAAAAATCAAGGTTCTAATGTCAACGGTTCTCCTTATTTTGCCGACGAAAGGGTTCGGATGGACTCACTCACTGACTACCGGACTATTTGCGAATGGTAGCCTACTTCGTAGGAATATTCAACGCATTGCTAATCAATTTGGATGACAGCTCAGTGCAATTGTCTTGAATTTCAAATTTCTAATAGGTCCCTTGAATTTTAATTTGGTTCCTTTATTTGTAGAATAAGACCCTTGGATCACAGATCGAGGCAAACTGGGTCCAAGATGATGAGTTGTGATATGAAACATTGGATTATAATGATTGTGCAACAAATAGGTTCAGATAAATGCCCCGAATAATAGAACAATTCTTCCATTGAAGGACATCTTGGATTATGAATTATGGACGCGGATATTCTTTAATGGACGACGGCTGAATTATGAATGACGGACCAAACGCTTGTAATCTTGTCCCTGTCTTATGCAATTTATCGTTTCCAAAACGAATTAAAATGGCAACTTTGGTGCATTCAGCGTTGGATGTGACAAGTATATTACGCTTAGCATCTGATAACAATCCGCAAAAGGCAAGTCATGGTTATCAATTCAATTTAATTAATAATGATACTGAACTGATGATGATGTAAACAGACTTCATTCCCCAAGTGTCAGTAGTAACTTTCTGCCCTCAATCACGGTGTATCATCCGCTGACTGCGCATGGCTGTAACCAATCAGCCTTGTCCATTTCAAACATGGCAGCGTGACTAACGTGACAGGACCTACGAAGTGGGGTAGGCATTAGGACTCCGACGCGCACTGAACCCTTGGAAATCCCCCCGCCCCAAGTTGAAATCCTGCCTATATTAAGATGGGCACAGTCAAATTAAGTCGGAATCAACAGGGATTTTCGTCAAAAATCTCCAGAAATTTTCATCAAAAGTAGGTCAGCTCAGAACTTGCTGGTTACAGTCCCCTAATGCACCTTCATGCAAAAAATCAAGGTTCTAATGTCAACGGTTCTCATTATTTTGCCGGCGAATGGATTCGGATTCGCTCACTCACTCACTGACTACCGGACAATTTGCAGATGGTAGCCTACTTCGTAGGAACTTCAGCTGATTGGATTCTCGATATCGAGCCATGAACTTGTAAAGATTTGAGCGCGTAACTCGATTATTTCCTGAAAGTATAGATGATGGGAACAATTCTTCTTGTGTGGAATTTTCGGTTACGTTGGGGGAAGTGGTCAAGTCTGATTATCTGATAACTGGCTCAGGCCAAGAGTTGGGAGACAGCTAGATGCGTATTTGAGTTCCGCAAAATGTCCATATTAACCCTACCTGGTCTGGGAGTGAGGGGGGGGGCACTTTCCGCAGCCTGTTGGTTTTTTTGCTCGTATCTCCGGAACGACAAAAAATTGAGAGCTGAAACTCCGTGACTTTTTAGATTATCATACTGGGGTCATTTTGAGCCTATTTTTATGACCACCCGAGCAGCGGATCATGAGTAAATTCAAATGGCGGCCATGTGGGGGTACCAGAAAAGTGGTGTTTCCGCCATATTTCTTCAAAAATTCAGCATGTTGATTCAACGCGATCCAATGCATTTTACTGAAACATATGTCTTAGCATCACCAAAAAACACCCCCTGATTTTTTTCCCCCTCCCTCCCTTCCCCCATTAACCCTACCAGGCCTGGGGGATGGGGGGGGGGGGGCAAAATGCCCAACTACCAAACTTTCTGCGATATCTCCGGAACGTCAATAATAGAGAGCTGAAACTTCGTGACGTTATAGATTATCTTATTGGGGTCATTTTGAGCCTATTTGCATAACCTCTCGAGCAGAGGATTTTCTGTACGGAAAAGTGGATAAAACTTATTTTATTTCATATCAGATTATTATTTATTAATTTGTCATGCAGTTTTTGCGAAGAAACAAATTCGAAGATTTTGACCGAAAAATCGTCCAAAAATGCTCTTTTTGAAAATGACGTCACAGTGACGTCATTATGGCGGCTATCTTGGATTTGTTTTACATTTTCTTGTAGGGCTTGAGCCAAAGATATAGTGTGGTAAGTTTTAGCCTTCTAGCCCTAGCGATAGCGAAAATATATAGGGGGGAGCACTTTCCGCCCCCACCGCCCCCCCCCCCACTCCCCAGGCTGCGGTACACCCCAAATCGCCCAGGCCAGATAGGGTTAAGGTATAAACGTTCGTCTGGCTTAGGCATGTAATCCTTTTTTTCCACGACGTATGGTATAACTATGTTCATAATAATCCAGGACAACAAACTTCCGGAATGACTTTACAACGAATATTATGGATTAAGAATACCGATCAGCGATACGGATTTGATATTTTTGGAACATCATGATGTCTTGCCGGCATCATTGAAAACTGTTGACCGCTTCTCTCTTGCAGGAAACAAGCCTATGTTTATGTATACTATGATTGTCTTTTTGAATTTAGTGCTAATACTGTTATATGGAATATGGGATAGGTCTTTGGATTATGGACGCGGATATTCTCTTATGGACGACGGCTGGATTATGAATGACGGACTAGACGCTTGTAATAGAGAGATTTTGTAGTTCGCTTATATCTAAGAAGTAGTTGCTTTGCAGCTATTACTACTGTTTAAAGGGGATTTTCAATTACTATAATCGGTCAAATCCGGCAGATAAACCACACACACCGAACTAAAGCTACTGATCCGCCTCTCATGAGTGATTTATATCGTACCACTTTCCGTGTGATAACGACACAGCTCTTGTGCAATTACAAGCTGTGAAATGTCGATTCTGGACCACCATATAAACGCATAAATTTCGACTTTGCATTTAACAATTTTATGTAACTGTGTGCACGCAAACCTTGGTATTATGATGTGTTTTGACAAACCTATTTCCGAAATACTATTCCATGACCCTTCAGGTCGGTTATTGTAAACACAATTATTTGTGAGAATTAATTATGTAAGTTCAGATTTATACAGATAACGTATAAACCGCTTATGTAAGTATAATGATTTAACCTTGGTTTTCACGAATGAATTATACAATGCGACATATTTGTGATCTGTCTGTCATAATTGTACCGAAGCTGTAAGTATATCTATGTCGGGTTAAATTGACATTGTAAATGTCTAGTATTGTATATAACGGAATGAACGGCATATTATAGTCAGACTATTAACACCAGGTCTCCCTGATGGCAGTACCATCAGGTATCACAGAGGCTCATGCTTCCGATAATGGTTATTGCTATCTCCAGTTCCGAAAGATGACTGTTTACAGAATACTCTGATATTAATGAGGTTGTGCTAGTCTGCCTACCAAATGATGCCGGTCATTCCTAAGTTAGGTGGAATGAATCTACAATAAATCGGCCCAATATTCAACAGACGTTTTCGTTGTATCCTCTCTCATTTCAAGAGTTTGTCAAGACTTCGAGAAATCTCAGAAGCCGGACCTTGGAATCTATTATTGTTCAGGTTTTATGAAGACGATCCCTGTGTCTTGAGACGACTTCGCGTTACAACATCTTAAAGATCACACGCGCACAAGCCCTGTCGTCTTAAAGACCTCAAATTTCATAATGCCTGTCAAAAAGTGGCATTCAAACAGACAATAATTCTGGAAACGTTCAAGTGGCTGCGAATGGCAATGTTAGGCATTTGAATCCTATCTGCAAGAAATGCGAATTCTTCAGATTATAGAGTATCAGACTCTAGGTTCTAGCCTACACCAGTAAGAACACACTTATTCCAAAAATCAGAATTAACATACCATTTCATTGCAAGAAAAACTATGATGTCAGAGAAAGGATTCACACGGGGAAACTCGATCAGTAATGACAAAAGTATTCTACACAAAATAAAAACGCGCATTATTCAATTCATACCACTACATGGCGTCCCAATATTGTTGCAACAAAAATATTTACCACAGACAATTATTCTGTGGCTATGTCTCAAACAGTCTTCCATAACTGTCACCAAGGATCGGATTTCTCCAGCATCGATTGTGCTGATTTAATATACTGTACCCCATCCGCAAAGGTTAACATTTGGACCTTACATGTTACTCATTATGAAAGCTAGAAATTTATGGTTGACTTGGACACAATATTTACGTGTTAATTGAAACCAATTTTTCATCCAACATCTTAGACTTATATCTGAGGACCCAAAATAAACAAATAACCACAAATATTCACGATATCCAGGCTCTCATAGCCGAATCTTGGATTATGAAGGTTCGTCAACCAACACGAACATGCTTCCATAGCATCTACTAAGCCTTTATATGCTTCACACCACTAGGACGTACATGTACTCAGTGTATCTTAGGACCTGTCAATCATGTACGCGATATTTTTAGTTCCATTTAGCCAATACTGCGTTAAGTGTTTTAGCTTACCAGCTTACACTATTATGGCAACTAATCGCGATAAACGTCCTAATAAAAAACAATCATTGTGGAACCACGTCACAATATTATCGACCAAAGGTCAAAGGCTAGATTTATCAATCTGCAAATCAGTAAATTTATCAGCCACAAAGGAATTCATGCAACCTACCAGCTTCACCAGTATTATCAACAATCAACAAAACATGCACAATATACGAGAGATGTCAACAATTCATATAAGGCATGATTATGGCACAAATAACATGATCGTTCAAGGGAGAGAGAGAAAGTTAAGGGTTAAACCTCGCGTTCAATACATGCTTGCCAACCTGTCTGAGAATTCAGTCCAGAATGTTCCAAGAAAGTTAAAAGAATACAATGTCTTAGAGTTCGTTAGGCATGATCCAGTTCTGTAAAGTACACACTGTTCATCACACGCACTATTGTCAATCAGTGGGAGCTTCACAACGTCAGACAGAAAGTCCAGGGAAGTCCAGGCAGAGAATATATCACAACACAGTTATGTTTTCGATCACTACGGCCATTTACAAGGCTCTGTTAAATGAAATGAATCAAACTGTACCTGTAGATATTGTTTCCACGGAATGGACTCGTTCCAGAGGTTTCTGGCACACGCTGTCACGTCACCAAGGAAGAGGAGAAACATGTCGCTGTTATAGGATGAACGGTGGTTGGGTCGAAATTTTATCACTGAGATGGACATCACTCACGGCAGTTGTTGACATCAGTTTGGAATTCTTTCTAGTCAGAATTACAAGGCAGTTCAAGGAGGCGTTGAACAGGGTCATACATTTCACAATGATCAAAAAAACAAGGGCACCAATGTTTTCATCAGTCACTGTCCTCGTCTGGGTGACTTAATTACCGTCTGCTATACCTCAGCAGGTGCAAAAAGGAAGGAAGGTCCTTTACCTGTTCTCTTTGTAATTGATGATTGTCCTTGACCTGAATATCAGTCCGAAAATTGTCCACAAGTTTCGTGATGCCTTGAGCAATGGTCTGGAGCTCCTGCAGTTTTTCTGGCTCAGCCATTTTGTCCAAAATTTAGTACTCCCAGTGTCCTCGGTCGATCGTCTTAAGCTGTCTTCTCACGATCTTGTAGTTGTATCCAAAAGACAATTGTCTTTATCCTGGCAAGCTCGCCATTATGAAATTTGAAGTCTTTAAGACGACAGGGCTTGTGCGCGTGTGATCTTTAAGATGTTGTAACGCAAAGTTGTCTCAAGACACAGGGATCGTCTTCATAAAACCTGAAAAATAATAGATTCCAAGGTCCGGATTCTGAGATTTCTCAAAGTCTTGACAAACTCATTATTAATGAGCAGCAAGTTCTGAGCTGACCTACTTTTGATGAAAATTTCTGGAGATTTTTGACGAAAATCCCTGTTGATTCCGACTTAATTGGGCTGTGCCCATCTTAGTGTAGGCAGGATTTCAACTGGGGTGGGGGGATTTCCAAGGGTTCAGTGCGCGTCGGAGTCCTAATGCCTATACTTCGTAGGTCCTGTGACGTTAGTCACGCTGCCATGTTTGAAATGGACAAGGCTGATTGGTTACAGCCATGCGCAGTCAGCGGATAATACACCGTGATTGAGGGCAGAAAGTTACTACTGACACTTGGGGAATGGAGTCTGTTTACATCATCATCAGTTCAGTATCATTATTAATTAAATTGAATTGATAACCATGACTTGCCTTTTGCGGATTGTTATCAGATGCTAAGCGTAATGATGAATATACTTGTCAAAGGCAGACAATTGCACTGAGCTGTCATCCAAATATACGTTATCTGTATAAATCTGAACTTACATAATTAATTCTCACAAATAATTGTGTTTACAATAACCGACCTGAAGGGTCATGGAATAGTATTTCGGAAATAGGTTTGTCAAAACACATCATAATACCAAGGTTTGCGTGCACACAGTTATATAAAATTGTTAAATGCAAAGTCGAAATTTATGCGTTTATATCGTGGTCCAGAATCGACATTTCACAGCTTGTAATTGCACAAGAGCTGTGTCGTTATCACACGAAAAGTGGTACGATATAAATCACTCATGAGCGGCGGATCAGTAGCTTTAGTTCGGTGTGTGTGGTTTATCTGCTGGATTTGTTCAATTATAGTAGTTGAAAATCCCCTTTAAACAGTAGTAATAGCTGCAAAGCAACTACTTCTTGAATATAAGCGAACTACAAAATCTCTCTATTACAAGCGTCTAGTCCGTCATTCGTAATCCAGCCGTCGTCCATTAGAGAATATCCGCGTCCATAATCCAAAGACCTATCCCATATTCCATATAACAGTATTAGCACCAAATTCAAAAAGACAATCATTGTATACATAAACATAGGCTTGTTTCCTGCAAGAGAGAAGCGGTCAACAGTTTGCAATGATGCCGGCAAGACATCATGATGTTCCAAAAATATCAAATCCGTATCGCTGATCAGTATTCTTAATCTATAATATTCGTTGTAAAGTCATTCCGGAAGTTTGTTGTCCTGGATTATTATGAACATAGTTATACCATACGTCGTGGAAAAAAAGGATTACATGCCTAAGCCAGACGAACGTTTATCCCTTAACCCTATCTGGCCTGGGCGATTTGGGGTGTACCGCAGCCTGGGGGGGCGGAAAGTGCTCCCCCTATATATTTTCGCTATCGCGAAGGCTAGAGGGCTAAAACTTACCACACTATATCTTTGGCTCAAGCCCTACAAGAAAATGTAAAACAAATCCAAGATGGCCGCCATAATGACGTCACTGTGACGTCATTTTCAAAAAGAGCATTTTTGGACGATTTTTCGGTCAAAATCTTCGATTTTTTTCTTCGCAAAAACTGCATGATAAATTAGTAAATAATAATCTGATATGAAATAAAATAAGTTTTACCCACGTTTCCGTACAGAAAATCCTCTGCTCGAGAGGTTATGCAAATAGGCTCAAAATGACCCCGATAAGATAATCTATAACGTCACGAAGTTTCAGCTCTCCATTTTTGACGTTCCGGAGATATCGCAGAAAGTGTTTTTTGGTGATGCTAAGACATATGTTTCAGTAAAATGTATTGGATCGCGTTGAATCAACATTTTTGAAGAAATATGGCGAAAACATCACTTTTCTGGTACCTCCACATGACCGCCATTTGAATTTACCCATGATCCTCTGCTCGGGTGGTCATACAAATAGGCTCAAAATTACCCCAATGTGATAATCTAAAAAGTCACGGAGTTTCAGCTCTCAATTGTTTGTCGTTCCGGAGATACGAGCAAAAAACCAGCAGGGGGCGGAAAGTAGTCGTAGACAGTAGGTTAGACAGGTAGTCAGTGAGTGATTGAGCGAATCCGAATCCATTCGTCGGCAAAATAATGAGAACCGTTGACATTAGAACCTTGGTTTTTTGCATGAAGATGCATTAGGAGACTGTCACCAGCAAGTTCTGAGCTGACCTACTTTTGATGAAAATTTCTGGAGATTTTTGACGAAAATCCCTGTTGATTCCGACTTAATTGGGCTGTGCCCATCTTAATGTAGGCAGGATTTCAACTGGGGCGGGGGGATTTCCAAGGGTTCAGTGCGAGTCGGAGTCCTAATGCCTATACTTCGTAGGTCCTGTGACGTTAGTCACGCTGCCATGTTTGAAATGGACAAGGCTGATTGGTTACAGCCATGCGCAGTCAGCGGATAATACACCGTGATTGAGGGCAGAAAGTTACTACTGACACTTGGGGAATGGAGTCTGTTTACATCATCATCAGTTCAGTATCATTATTAATTAAATTGAATTGATAACCATGACTTGCCTTTTGCGGATTGTTATCAGATGCTAAGCGTAATGATGAATATACTTGTCAAAGGCAGACAATTGCACTGAGTTGTCATCCAAATAGATTAGCAATGCGTTGAATATTCCTACGAAGTAGGCTACCATTCGCAAATAGTCCGGTAGTCAGTGAGTGAGTCCATCCGAACCCTTTCGTCGGCAAAATAAGGAGAACCGTTGACATTAGAACCTTGATTTTTGGCATGAAGTTGTATTAGGGGACTGTTATCAGCAAGTTCTGAGCTGACCTACTTTTGATGACAATTTCTGGAGATTTTTGATGAAAATCACTGGTGATTCGGACTTGGCCTGGGCCCATCGTAATATTGGCAGGTTTTCAACTTGGGAGTGGGGGGGGGGGAGGGAGTCCAAGAATTCAGTGCGCGTCGGGAGTTCTAATGCCTACCCTACTTCGTAGGTCCTGTGTGGTTAGTCACACTGCTCATGTTTAGGGGAGATTGGGGCACAGTAGGACAAGCCGTCTAGCACTTTTGGTAAGAACAAGAGGCACATAACATTACTATCAACAGAAAGCTATCACCCCCATACAACTTCTATATTGATTACAAGTAAAACCTATCATTGGTAAAAAATTAGGGACACAAAAATTGTTTTTGAGCAGTCCAAGTACATTTTAGGACTGAGAATGATAGTTCGTTATGAGAAGTTTTCAGCAGTACTTCATTGCTGTTTTGTTACTACTGAGAGAGGGTGGACAAAGGTACACGTTAATTATATCGATTTAGTATCTCATCTGTATGTATTAGTTTTTTGTCATAAAAAGCAATATGTCATGCACCTGGGGCAGAGTGGGACACTTTTACTGGGGCACACTGGGACAATAATAATCAAATGGTGAAATTTCCTTTCATCCTAAAATGCCATCACAGTGCATTATTTTGTTATCTAGATGGCAGTATTTGGTAATTCTATCAGATTTGATAAGTTTTACTAAAAATTTCAAAGTTAAATGCTTTCGTTGGGATGAGATTCACACTGATGTCAACAATTGTAATTGGGGCTGGTATTTGAATGCAAATGCAATTTGAATAGGAAAATATATTCCAGCATTAAAAATTAGTTATGTGTGATTGAACGGTTCTATCTTTCTTAGTAGTGTCCCTATTCGACTGAAATGCATTGTATTTTATTCAGCATTTATGCCGTTGCCATATACAAGCACGATTCAATTTTTGTATATCAAACTAGTATGATATAATTGGGCGAGGGGGCGTATCCAAATGTAAACTTGAAAAAGAAAAAAAACCCTTTAAAAAATGAGGGTGTGTGTAAGTGTGTTGCTATATACTTATTACAGATCCAAATAAGTATGAACATCGTAATATATTGCTCAATAGTACCTAGGAGTGTTTTAGCTAGTCAATTTGTTTTTATCTTTCATTGGTATGGTGTAATTTGGGGTTGAATTCAAAATTTCATTTGAACAAAACCACTTCGTCTTGAAAAACGTGTTACGTGTAAATGACCCACCATATATTTCTTACTGATGATCTGGCCTGCATCATTTATTACTCAGCAGTTGAAAGGAAAGTTATATATTAGCTGGATAGTTCGTCATTTTATGAAATCTATGTCCTCGTCTGGGGACCATATTTAAATATCAAGTCGAAAACGTGCACGCGGCTTTCTATATAGCAATATCATTCTCACTACTGATCCAATATGCCTGGACTGTGCCGTGTGTTAGTGCATATTGTGTGTTACTGCATACTGAGATTCGCCTTATACTACAAACTGACCAAACTATACTGTGTCAAAAAGGATGGGTAGGCAGAACATAGATAGGTAATATGATCTGTATATCTTCTTAACGAATAGTTCAGTCTGTATCTATTATACCGTATATCACTTATTGACAGATTTAGTGATTGTAATTCGCTGCTATAAATGAGTTTCAACTGAAAAATACGCTCCCGATTGTGTAGCGCTCAAATGAGTATGAATGATAATTATAAGAGCTACAGAATAAGTGCTACACTATCTTCAGGAAACTTTAATATCATTGCATAATTACTTGGCGCATATAGTATTATCGCTACATTCAACAAGGCGACGTTGGTCATGGGCAGAAAAATAAATTCATGTGATTGAGGGTAATTCCAAATCTCCTTTTACACCTCCAACTCCAAATTTACTGTAACAATTTCATGCTGATTTTTCAGCTTGTTTAAGTAATCATTCTACTGGAGCTCCGTCGATAAACCATGAAAGATCATCTGATCTTTTTCAAAATTCACATTTGCTAAGTAAGGGAGATTGGGGTACACTGGGACAATTTTCCCCTTTTTGCAAAAATCTCTGTTATTATTGTCCTGTAGAGTAGCCTTGTATACTCTCGTTATAACTTATACTTATTATGATATAGTCACACACAAAAATCTGAAATATCTGTTATACTTTTCTCCAGAATTTTGTTTTAAACACGTAAAAAAATGTGTCCCAGTTTGCTCCACTATGAGGTACTCTGGGACACCCACTGGGGTGCGATGGGACAATAATTTAAATACATTTTATAAGAAGTATAAAAACACTTAACGCAGTATTGGCTAAATGGAACTAAAAATATCGCGTACATGATTGACAGGTCCTAAGATACACTGAGTACATGTACGCACTAGTGGTTTGAAGCATATAAAGGCTTAGTAGATGCTATGGAAGCATGTTCGTGTTGGTTGACGAACCTTCATAATCCCCGATTCGGCTATGAGAGCCTGGATATCGTGAATATTTGTGGTTATTTGTTTATTTTGGGTCCTCAGATATAAGTCTAAGATGTTGAATGACAAATTGGTTTCAATTAACACGTAAATATTGTGTCCAAGTCAACCATAAATTTCTAGCTTTCATAATGAGTAACATGTAAGGTCCAAATGTTAACCTTTGCGGATGGGGTACCGTATATTAAATCAGCACAGTCGATGCTGGAGAAATCCGATCCTTGGTGACAGTTATGGAAGACTGTTTGAGACATAACCACAGAATAATTGTCTGTGGTAAATATTTTTGTTGCAACAATATTGGGACGCCATGTAGTGGTATGAATTAAATAATGCGCGTTTTTATTTTGTGTAGAATACTTTTGTCATTACTGATCGAGTTTCCCCGTGTGAATCCTTTCTCTGACATCATAGTTTTTCTTGCAATGAAATGGTATGTTAATTCTGTTTTTTGGAATAAGTGTGTTCTTATCGGTGTAGGCTAGAACCTAGAGTCTGATACTCTATAATCTGAAGAATTCGCATTTCTTGCAGATAGGATTCAAATGCCTAACATTGCCATTCGCAACTACTTGAACGTTCCAGAATTATTGCCTATTATTTCTTTAACCATGGATTTGCTTGGGACCCTTATCTCGCTTTTGTATATCCTTTGCATATGTTGTAATCTGTATGGTTATTGTTCTCAAATTTTGTTTCACTCGGTGACCTTGTAATGTATGACCTGCAACTAGACAGTGCTCTGGAGACTGTTCTAAGCGTCTATGTTTTTCCATCTTTGTATACTCCTTTGTAATGTTTTTGTTTTTGCTTTTTCTTTTTTTTTGTCACTCTTGCCAGTGGGTGTGCGTTTTGGTGCACGAAACGTACTCTCACTTGAGGTCAAGTTTTGGTGTCTTGGTGGCTGATGAACTGATCATTCACACCATTTCTTGTCTTCTTATTATTGTATTTTTCTTTTGCTTATTTCTTGTTTCACTGTTCTGACATTTTCATTTTTCATGCTGTTCCATATATATTTTGTTTTGATTTTCATGAACATGTAATGTGTTGATAAACTATTTTGGATTTGAAGCTGATGTATGAATTTTGCAGCAGTTCTTTTGATATTGTGTTTTGAGCACATTGTTTTGACATGTCCACACTTGTCAGTGACTGGCACGTGTCTCACATACCTAGAATACTTTCATTGAACTGATAGCAAATATGGCCTTATGACTTTACGCAATGAATATGGACTGCGGTAATTGAATAAATTGTTTCCGGTATTTGACCGATATTTCTGATAACGACCTTGGCTATTCATAATGGACTATTCTTTGACATTTTGTCATTGTTCTTGCTGCCTTATGCATTTTGCGTTTATACTTTGAGATGAATAAACGATCTTCGTTCGTATTTATTCATCTTCCATTGTCGGATGATATGTGAAATGTCGATTCTGGACCACCATATAAACGCATAAATTTCGACTTTGCATTTAACAATTTTATGTAACTGTGTGCACGCAAACCTTGGTATTTTGATGTGTTTTGACAAACCTATTTCCGAAATACTATTCCATGACCCTTCAGGTCGGTTATTGTAAACACAATTATTTGTGAGAATTAATTATGTAAGTTCAGATTTATACAGATAACGTAGAAACCGCTTATGTAAGTATAATGATTTAACTTTGGTTTTGACGAATGAATTATACAATGCGACAGATTTGTGATCTGTCTGTTATAATTGTACCGAAGTTGTAAGTACATCTATGTCGGGTTAAATTTACATTGTAAATGTCTAGTAATGTATATAACGGAATGAACGGCATATTATAGTCAGACTAATAACACCAGGTCTCCCTGATGGCAGTACCATCAGGTATCACAGAGGCTCATGCTTCCGATAATGGTTATTGCTATCTCCAGTTCCGAGAAATTACTGTTTACAGAATAGTCTGATATTAATGAGGTTGTGCTAGTCTGCCTACCAAATGATGCCGGTCATTCCTAAGTTAGGTGGAATGAATCTACAATAAATCGGCCCAATATTCAACAGACGTTTTCGTTGTATCCTCTCTCATTTAAAGAGTTTGTCAAGACTTCGAGAAATCTCAGAAGCCGGACCTTGGAATCTATTATTGTTCAGGTTTTATGAAGACGAGTCCCTGTGTCTTGAGACGACTTCGCGTTACAACATCTTAAAGATCACACGCGCACAAGCCCTGTCGTCTTAAAGACCTCAAATTTCATAAAGCGTCTAGTCCGTCATTACCCAATGATCTGCCTGAGAAGGTCAGGTCAATAACCTAAAATCAGCTCAGCAGCTCGGCGATGATTGCCTTCAACAGCAATGGCCTCTCAATGTATCTGCTATTCCGCTGATCTGGTACACTTGAGACTGGACAGAATATTCCCAGGCACCATGCAAACTTCCATCACACCATACCACATATTACATGTACACCGTATTTTGTAAATTGAATACAGACACAGGAGACATTATACAGTTAAAATATAAGAACAAATCTCACTGTTACTCATACTGACTAATTCTGAATATTGGATAATGTTTAGACACACTGAATAACCACATGAATGTATTTATATTCATATCGTCTTTGCGCTAGGGAGAATTTTATTCTATCAGTATTGCGGATATGGTCCCCATTTGCTGTCATCGGTTGAAATAAAAAAATACTGCTGACACTACATGTACGTAACTCTGTCAATATTCGGAAATGAAATTTGGACAAATTAGACTATATGTAAGGCAGTTAAGAGTCTTCAATTACATATACACCCGTTTATCAGCGGGTTTAGTGTTTTGTTCAGTTGACACGTGGATATTACCTTCAAGTGACATCATACAACTGGAATAAACATTACGCAAAATGCAGAACTGTATATGATTAAGAAATAAATGTTAGTTTTTTGTCCTCTAACTGCTTAGATAATGGATGGTAAAACGGAATTGCCTATTGGTTTGGGACGAAGCGATAGCGAAACTATCCGCGGAGCTACAAGCTGTGTTTGACCTAACTGACTTAGATCGCTTCCCTTGCGAGACGATTGGTCAATCTCAGTCGGGGTTAATTGGAAATGGACATGGACGGGTGGCATCTTCTATTTTAAAGTCCTTTCAATGACATAATCTTAACACTACAAGTGTAAACTTCCTAGGGACAAGATGGACAGTGATTTAGATATGGACATATTTTAACATTGTGTGAAAGGATGATGATGTGACGTTTGAGAACTTGCTTAGCATTCCCACTCAGCAAATCTTTTCATCTGAAACCGAAAGTCCTCGTTTTTCACACCCCGTTATAGGACCTAAAAGATCGTGCTGGGCCAACAATCCCAGAAAAAAACACATCGGAACAACAAGTGGGCTATCAGTGTTTGGCATGAATGGGCTGCATACCAGAATACCCAACCATAAACATATTTCGAAAGCGGATTTATTCACTTAAGTCTTATTCAATGATCTTGTTTTACGCTTGACTTTTTTTAAATCTGCAGAGAATACGATGCAAATGTATAAATTCGGTTATGACCGTTTGTAATCACTATACTTTTATTTCAATGTCATTTCATTGGTTGTTTTCTTCTTTGCCATTTCCCACCTAACCCTATCTAGCCAGGACGGGGCTTAATAATGGATCAATTTGAACAGTGTTTGACAGTTTGACATAAACAGTGTTATCTTAGCTAGATAGATAACACATATACTGTTTTGCCATTGGCCGAGCGGGGGTGTCATGGTCTAATGCCTTATATCTCAATATAACTTAGCGAAAACATATGCACCGCCTCCTGTGAACAGCTGTTCGATGGAACGCTATCTTGATCGACAGCTGTCTTCAATACAATGTTGCGATTTCTGCACGTGCGTACGTCATTCCTAAATTTACTACGATTGCCACGCCCTCGGATATACAGACTATACAGCGAAACGACAAAGAATCATGCGAAATAATTCCCATTTTAAGCCTTTCGAGTCGCGAAACTAAGTGAAAAACAGATGATAGAGTAAATAATCCATTGAAAATCAAAAGTCGCGAGAAATTCTGACTGATAGCCATTTACCATGGAGCAGACGGAAAGACAACCTATCCACCCCAAATCGTATTTGGAATAGGTCTATTTCGGAATAGAGTCACGTGAGAAAGGGTATTATATCATCCAATATAGGACAGAAATCTCCCTATGCGTTCAATCCTGAAGAACAGGCAGACGCTTCAGAATAATGTTTAAAAAGATTTGGTGATTTATAAGTAAATTATGACTATTGAAGCACACGTAGCCCCTTCTCCGGAAAGGATTTTTTTTTAACTCAAGCTGATATTAGGATACGGTTCTTGAGTGATGCCATACAATTATGATACAAAACCAAATCCTGATTGCATATACCAAATACGATATGATACATTTCAGCCACTTGGGCCTAATAATAGTAAAGATATGCCAATTTAATCACAGATATGCCTACCCCTTTTTTCAATTAGGTATTTGTCGGGGGTTCAAATAACTTTTGGGTTTTATCCCCCAATTGTACAATAGAATTACAATAGAACCGCGAAAAAAAACTGCACTACGTAGCGCTGTACAATAAGTCAGATGTTGAGATAGATGGAATTAATGCTAAGATAGATATATATATATAACTATACAAATACGTATACCCCCGTTTTTCTTTGGGAGTAGTTTTTTCAGTTGACATTTAGATATGGCCCCCTCGTGATGTCACTCGATTAGCTAACGTTAACAAATCATGATATTATATAATTCTGCCATTATTGGCGAATAATATGTACCAACGGTCAGACAGGTTGGGCTATAAATAAGAGTGACTGTCTTGTTTAAATTCACCTATCCCCTCTTTCGACGAAACAAAACCAATAGATGTAGTGTGTTATTGCTGTAGGGCAGCAATAAAAACAAGCGCTGACTGAGCGCAAAGACCTCCGTCGAGGCAACATGATCCATCACTGAATAACATAGGGCCGGATGCCAAGCTCAATTTTGCATTTGTTGGACGTTAGCTTCACCAATGGTAATTAACCTGAGCTTGAGGGTTCCCCACTAGCCTGTCCAGCTAGGGATGTGGAAGTCACATTCCCCGCAAATAATTTTTGTTTGATTTCACGTGCTTGAAATATTGGGGTATGGAATAGAGTATATTGATGGAAAACCTGGAATACTGCTTGAGACATTAGGCCCCTTCCCACCCACACCTCCCCCTGAGAGGACGCCCCCACCCAAATCAACACATTAGCGGCAGAAATGAGACCTGTGTGCCTAGTTTTACCAACTTGTGATTTTGTGCTATAGGCCCTGCACATCAAAACGTCATATTTTGTATGTGCACAGTATAGCATCCTCATTGGCAGAATCCTCTACAAAACACATCTGATTTTACCGACACTCCGTTCTGATCTGACTCAGCATCATGTGATGATGATTCAATGAGCTCGGAATAATTTTGTATACTGGTGTTACAGGTCACCTTCACCATAATGTATCAATTACCATGGACTTGTACATGTATCGCATTCATATTGAATGGTGATGGCTATGAGAATATTGCCCATATGGAACAAATGGCTGGATTCCAGCGAATAAAAAGTTCATGTTAATCATAAACAACATACAATTAATAATACTATCAAATAATTATGTATATCCTTGTCGACATCAATATAATACAGACAATATTATGACTGGATCATGGTACATGTAACAGATATTCAAGGGTATATATGTCTACATTAAACTGAAGGAGACCCATGATGCATATTATATTATGTTATAAAACTTCACTTGCTAATCTCGATTATATTGCTTATTGTGAAAATAAATGAAGTTATGAAAATAAATTTAGTATGATTGCCCATTACCCTCAAATTAGAAATATCTTCAGCAGCTAAAGTTAAGCCAATCATAACAATATATAACACCATGGTATTGTTGTAATATCACCCAGGTATTGATCTTTGATTAAGAATGTAATGAGATACATATACCTGTTCTTTGTGTTATTCTGTATGCAGTTCATTCTGTATGTATTTTATACATGTACATATACCAGAAGTGGAATTGAAATTTGAATAAAATAATCAAAATATGTTCGGTTTTTACCTCTACTCAGGACATGATGTCTTTGTTTCTAGAAGCTAAATCATTTCAGACACATTCAATTCCTCTCCTGATCAAGGGAGATAATTTTGTAAAAAATACAAAACAACAAGTTTAGACCCACACTGGCGCAAACCAGAAGGTTTTATGACCTTTGATGATATTTGTGGAGCATGCTGCGGGACTTCAACTTTCATGAATCGGATATTATCCACACAATCCCATTCTACATGATATTTTTGCCACAGCACCAATAAACTAGATCCCTTCGTTTATGTGGTCTAGATCCAGCAGCTATTGGGAGCTGCAGGTTTTGAAAATGTCTGACCGATTGACACATGTATCACTCTGCCGGTGGTCATTACATGCGTAATGTTTATTTCCTGAGGAATCAGCTGATATCCAATGTGTGTGTGTGTGGGGGGGTTGTGGTCAATCACTGGCTCTGATTTTCACCACCTCTGTCATTCCACACCTTTTCTGATACAGCTGAACCAATCAATAGTCTGTTTTGGTTTTTCCATTTCATCCAGTACATCCATTGTGTAGCAGTCCTGTTGCATCTGATATCAGAAGTGCTGAATCCATCACTGCAAGTTGGAATCAATTGTATACATACATGTATTTAATATCAAAACTCACTTCAATGAAAATATTTATGGCCTTCATTATATTTCATTCTTTCGTCATACACAACAAGATGAAATCCATCATACCAGTTCGCACCTTTCATACGTGAACTTAATAGAACTGGAACCTGACCATGTTACACGAATTTGCAAAAGTATGAAATGAGAACTGAGTACTATGAGAACTTAATCCAATCTATGAGTGATCAATAATATGAATTCTGAAGAACGATGATGGATCTTGACCACTGGTTGGATTGGAGTTCATGTTAGTGGCATGAGCATGATAATAATCCAGTATATCATAATCTAGAACAGGATTGTTTATATCAGTAACTTCTCTATGGAGTAATATTTTGACAAACGAAAATTAGATCACAAAAGAGAATATGTATACTGTGTTTGAGGAATATTTCTGCCTCCCCAGTGGAAGGCGAAATTTGAATGAATGGTCTGTGTTTTCAGTGTGTCCCCTTGCAAAGACAAGAACATTTTCTATGTAATTTATTATTTATTGATTTTCTGTTTGTCTAATTGTCTTCTGTTCAAGTCATTTGGCATCGGTAAAACCTGAAATGTATATCATGATCTCCTTATTTCATCTAGTGATAGTGTCTGTTTGGTTCCAGATCACGCAATCTTCATTTTATCCAGCCAATTTCTACGTTCCCACTTCGAACCTGCCTTGATTTATCTGACCCCTTCAGCGTTCAAAATCCGAGGTGTAAATTTCACCAGCTAACGACAGAGGAACCAATCAGAACGTACACATCGATTGCGAGTGAAGTCACATAGAGTGACATCATCCTCTATTAGCGGCGTCCTTCCTCCTAATATGGTGCCCACTAATTAGGTCAGCCAATCAATAACGCTCTTGTGCGACCCATTTCGATTTTCAAATGTTTTCGAGGTCAGTGACGTCTCGTGTCTATCTATAAGTTATTTGAACATTGAAGGGGTCCAGATATATCAAGGGAAGTTCGAAGTGGGAACGTAGAAATTGGCTGGATAAAATGAAGATGAGATCTCGGGGCAGAACAAAGCATGTGAAATGTGATCGTATGGCAAATAAATGCCCAGTGGTATGTCCAGGGCTTAAAACTAAAAAAACAAATCTCAATAATGTAGGCCTACATGTGGAATGTAGACACTCCTTTGTTTCAGCTACAATTCAGAATAAGTTTTCAGAATATTATCAAGTTTTAGCAAGCAAATTATTCTTCATCAACAAGTGTCACAGCACACAATGTGGATGTCACTAAACTGTTAGGATAAATGAAAAGAAAAGTATATGTATATTATTTATCAGCTTTATTAAATAAGTTTACAGACTCACGAAGGTAGGCCTAGATCAATTTGGCGCTTCTGCAAAATCAAACCATTATTCAACTGCCAAATGCCAAGATAACTAGCCCACACCCCCCCCCCCCTCGGAAATATAATTTATCAGCAAAATTTAGAATAACTGTTTTTAAACAACCAGGCTGGTGGATATCATCAACTGAACGAAAAAAGTATCAGTGACATCAGGGCATCGTCGATTGTGCTGTTGTCTTCCAGTCAGTCAGTCAGTTTGATATGCAACAACAACAACTTGGGCTATTTGATTGGCGTCGACATAAGTCATCAGCCGACAAATACTTTACGATATATAGAAATGACGGATGGTGTACTATGAATCATCGAGTTGTAATGACATCAAATGGCGACAATAAACTTACCAGAAAAACGGCAAAAAATCGCATTGTCCATCTGGAGGGCCGCCATGTTAAATCTCCCGATGGATGGGAGGTGGAACCCGACTACAGAAGCAAGGCCCATTGAATGCATTGCAATGGGGAACCCCATTATTTCAATTGTGTCCAACAAAAGTGCGTCAAAATTTCGTCGGGAACCATGGCAATCCCTATTGGAAATCCTATGAGTCGTGGGTTCCCCATATGACAATTATTTGGCGGGAGATTTAACGTTGCGCTCGTAGACCTCCGTCTGATCGACGGAGGTAAAAATCTGCACCACTTTGGAACTCTACATCCACCCTGGCTGATACTTCCAATGGGCATAGAAAGTCGTTGTATAGTAAAAATGATCTTGCCGGTGGGGTGAACAAATTTCTAAAATAAGACCTTTTTTTCAACTTGGCCCAAAGACTAATGTGCCAGTTAGATTATAACCACTATAATGATGGGATCAATTTCTCATTTGCAGGATATTTGACGAGCTGACTACGAGATGTGTACGGGGGAAACCCCATTTTTGAAGATCTCATCTCTCGCTGTAGCCTGTGTGACGCACATGTTCTGGGGCTCGGTTACATCTCCCGCTTATTATGTCAACGCCCTCCAAGTTCAATATAACTTCACTCAAACACAAGGTAATCTGTTCCTGAAGGGAATGTACCCTGGTTTGAGTTTGGGAGGGGGAGGGGGCATCCATTTGTTTAATCTGGTCTCCTGGGTTGAAATAAAGTGAATTCGAATCATCAATTGATATTATTTACAAAGGTACATGCAGTGAACTAGAATTGGCTCATTTCGTAGTTAATTTGCTTTTTCTTATCTTGGAGCTTTCTGTTTGAATCTAATCAAATCTGTTTTCCATGTCTTCTTTATCTACCAAGTATGCCAACTAAATATGTTTTTATCCATTTTCAGTTGATTTGCTGGCTCCCGTACTGTTCATTGGTAAAGTATTGAGCCCAGTTCCTGCCGCGGTTTTCCTAAAATGGGGGGCTCGAGCAACCTCGACTGTTGGAATACTCCTTGGCTCCGGAGGTTACATCCTTATATGGATATCAACTCTCTACAAAGCATTTCACCACCAATATCCCATATTTCTGTATGCGTATTTTTTGATTTTAGGTAAATCAATGTCACTGTTTGGGGTCATTCCATTTTTATGTTCATAGACCGAGTCATTTGAAACTTTTTGAAATAAAGTCCGAAAATACACAGATTCTCGCTGCGGTACATGTGAATACCTGATTGAACGTTCATAATTTTTATTCAAGAATTCGAGTAGGCCTAGTGTTTTTACGATAAAGGGATACATGAGTTGTGATTCTAGGAATGGGGTTTATGTTATTAAATGCAGTGGATGCGATGCAAACTACATTGGACAGACAGAATATCTTAGAGCTCGCGTCGAGTGCACAAACAACAAACACTGACAGCCTCTTTGAAAAATATGTTTGTATGCAAGCATGTTCACACATGTGGCAAAGAAAAGTTCAAAATAAACCCTTCGTACAAATTTTCTTCAACTACATATGTATCTTCCTTCATTGAAGAGATTATGGTATGAGCGGTTTACCGTTCCGTCCTGCCGAGCGGAAATCTACGAGGGGCGCGATTACTGCCACCGGAGATCAACGAGAAGTTACGAATGAGCCGATTAACGGGACTGAACGTGTTACTTGAAATTTGTTCAAGATATTGTTGCTAATGTAAACAATATCGCCTATATATACTTTACAACTGTATTAAACGACCTGCTATTTGAAATATGGCATTGTGACTAACGTCACAGTAGGGTAGGCATAAGGATTCCGACGCGCACTGAACTCCTGGAAATCCCCCACCCCCAAGTTGAAATCCTGTCTATATTAAGATGGGCACAGCCCAAGTCAGAATCACCAGTGATTTTCATCAAAAATCACCAGATATTTTCGTCAAAAACAGACCAGCCCAGAACTTGCTGGTAACAGTCTCCTAATGCACGTTCATGCCAAAAATCAAGGTTCTAATGTCAATGGTTCTCCTTATTTTGCCGACGAAAGGATTCGGATGGACTCACTCACTGACTACCGGACAATTTGCAAATGATAGCCTACTTCGTAGGAAAAGTTAAGAGTCAAGCAGAAATGCGCATCATAGTCATGTGATGTTATTTTTTTATATTCAAACAATCACCGGATATATTAGAGATCACGAATAACACTATATACTATACAGAGTGACATGAAACAAACGTCATCATGTAATTAATATACATATATATATATAACAATATTAGAGTAACATGATAGAGGGTCTATTAAATTGGACAAAACATGAGAGAATAAATACGTATGATTAGATTTGATGAATTCGGTTAACAACAGTGGCATACTAAGACTCGTACCATACAGAAGTTGTCTTGCAACAGTCTGCCTTAAGATTTGTTGCGTTAAAAAAGTTATTGTAGTCATGTAAAACTCGCGGAATAAAAGAGAACTTCCAAACATATAACTTTGAGAAAGGAACTGAAAAAGGTTGAACAGTTCTCAGACGCCTGGATGGCGTATAAAACGGTAACTGACTTAACCCTATCTGGCCTGGGCTTTTTGGGACCTGTCCTGGCCTGGTGGGGGGGGGGGTGCCCCCTAATCATTTCTTACCCCTTGAGCTAGGGGCTAAAACTTACCACGCTATATATCCTTGGGTCAAGCTCTACCAGAAAATGTAAAAAAAAAATCCAAGGTGGCCGCTTTGATGACGTCACAGTGACGTCATCTTCAAAAACGGCATTTTTTGGTCGATTTTTCGGTCGGATTTTTCGAATTTTTTATTTATGTAATTTCTCCGCAAAGCTGCATGGTAAATTAGTAAAAATTAATGTGGTGTGAACTAAAATAGTTTTTGCCCACTTTTCATCGCGGAAAGCAGAAATTTTGAAGAAATAGGACAAAAACTTCATTTTTCTGGAACCCCACTTGGCCGCCATTTTGAATTTACCCATGATTCTCTGCTCGGGGGGTTATGACCCCAATATGATAAACTATAAAGTCAAGGAGTTTCAGCTCTCAATGTTGTGTCGTTCCGGAGATAGCGCAGAAAGTTTGGCAGGGGGGTCATTTCGCCCCCCCCAGGCCAGGTAAGGTTAATAAATAAGAGCTTTGCAACCTATAACTTGCAATACCTTGTAAAAAGTCTAAAAATACACGAATATTCTTAAAGAAAATGTAAACTAAAAAGATTGCATTTTTCAGGGTAAGAATATTGAGAATGATCAATACTACTTTTGAAACATACATAGTTCAAAAACGTCTTCTCTACTCGTTCAATCTTGTCTGTATAACATAGGGCGACCACTTAGGAGTACAATACTCAAACTGACTACGTTCTGAAGAATTGTACAAGCCTAAAACAGATTTTTGTGATTTAAAAGAATTACACGAGCGCCTGATCAAACTAACCATTTTGAAAACCTCGAACACACTTTGTCAATATGACTATTAAAACTTAGAGAACGAGTCAATAAAACACCTAGATCTCGTATATCCTGCACTTTCTCCAGTACAACATTATCTAAAACATATTCATGACAATTCATTCCTTTACACTTCAAAACATTTTAAAAGTTTCCATTTAAAACACCATTAGAACACGTTATTGAGATCTTCTGAAAACGTTTACAGTCGTCAATACACTTCATTTCTTTCTAAAATTTGCAGTCGTCGATATACATTGAAATTGAACAATAATATAAAACTGTGTGTAGATCCTTAAGATACAATATAAACATTAATGGTCCTAAAATTGAGGCTTTTGGAACGTCTGACAAAACAGATAGAGAGTCTGATCTAAAACACGATAAAACTACTTTTTGTTCTCCACAAGATAAGTAGGATTTAAAAAACTCGAGTAGTCTTTCACAAATACCATAATGTTTAAGTGTATGCAGCATAAGCTTGAGATTAACCGAATCAAAAGCTTTGACGAAATCTATACAGACTGCATCTACTTGGATTTTCTTGTGAACAGATTTAGTTAAATCATCAACAAAGGCAACAAGATTTGTACACGTGGATCGACCTTGGACAAAGTCATGTTGATGCATAATTTTTCACGAATTCATAAACCTGAGTCTGTGCAACTTTTTCAAATATCTTAGAGAAAATGAGTAATAATGATTTCGGTTTATAATTGCTGACAAGATGTTTATCACCACCTTTAATAAAATCTGTTGGGAAGGTACGAGAGGAGGTAGATTTGTTGAAAATGATGCAACGGGAGAGAGCAAGCTCCTATGCGCATTCTCTTAATATACTACGGGAAATGTTATCAGGCCCACAGGCTTTACGTGGCAGTTTTAATTTTTTCCAAACCTCTTTCTTCACCTTCGATTTTTTCTCGTAATTTTAATATATACTTAACATATATTATCATTCTACTGATTATTGCACAGAACAAGCATATATATTTTTTTATTTTCCACACAACAGGTTTCGGGAGCGCCTTCGTCAATCTTAGTATGCTGACAGTGGTCACGACAAATTTCAGCGAGAAACATCGGGGGAAGGCGGTCTCCTTGCTGCAGACCTCTTACGGTTTCAGTCCACTGCTTACTTTTTTCGTGTATCGGCATTGGTTTTCAAAAGGATCTGTAGCAGACGACAGTAGGTATGATCTGTCTGGATTCATGTTGTTCTCGGCTCTGACATCCGGAATAGTTGGCTTACTCTGTGTAGGTTTCGTGCGCACATATGAGACAACGGATTCGAAGTACGAGTTCTTGCTTCATCAACCAACTCCGAACTTTGAGGAGAATGCGTCAGGTTTGATGGGACACGACACTGACCAATCAGAATGGTGGAGGCGAGTTTATGCAGAGATCAGACAGCTTTTAGCATGGCCAACGCAGCTTATAATATGGTCGTTCGCTCTCGTTTATTCGGCATTCGGGGGTTTTGATTATAACCAAGCAGTTTACGCTAAAGCGACTGGCCTGTATTATGCGTTCGATGGTGTCTTTTTGACTTTTCACGTCACTCTATTCATATCCCGGATAACCATAGGCGTGGTCTCGGACGCGCTAGAAGACAAAGTACCAAGAATAGCATACAGCGCCGGTTTTGCATTCCTCTACGCTGTGGCTTTGGGTGTAGGAGCTTTGATTCCCACAGCCCTCGGTAGTTTGTATTTCATATCTGTGACCTCTGGTATTGCGGGAGGTATCATGAGGCCTGTCTTTGCCACTGCCATAGCAAAAGAACTTAGCAAAGAACAATTTGCTAAAAACTGGGGTATAACCTATTCTGTGGCGAATGTCATTTTGGCATGTTGGTTGGTGATATTTTCGGCACTTTTCGAGGCCGGTATTCCTGCTGGCGAGACAGAATGCTTTGGCGAGCGATGTTTTAGATGGTGCAATCTCCTGGCCTGTGTTATGATGACCATGTCATCGGTTTTAAGCTTCATTCTGATTTTAACAAAACGTTTCCTGTGAAGTAATTTAGAAGTTCGAGTTGGATATGAAAATATACATTGTCTAAATTTATTTATTTATCTCAAACTGGCCCACTCACAGGTCTGATAACATAAATAAACAACGGATATAGTTAAAAAATGGACCAATAAAAAATACACATCATGAATAGAGAAAATGGAATAAAACATTACTAAAAGTTTACACATACACAAATACCACACAAAGATTTCAATATGAGAGATGATTATTACCACAGTTGTTTATCACAGCGCCTAGTTCACTTTATAAGATGGAATCAATCACAAAAGAGTACTGATTTAACATTTCTACAAAATGAATCTTTACGGCTAAATATATCTAGTGAAGAAGTTCCCAGGGTCAGGCTGTTATACATCGCCATTGCGGGTGAAAAAAAATAGTTTCGCTATGTTCAGCCAGAAGACAGAGGGTCTAAAACATCGACATGGCGAAGTGTCCAAGATTAAAATGGTAATTAATTTGTTCGACTGGGTACGTTGAATGGACCAGGGAGTGGACGCTCTTGTACAAAAACGTACGTCTGCAGTATTATCGAGTTTACATGTTTTTTGAAGTTCAGATCGCTAGTTAGTGTAACACCGGGATGTTTAACGCTGTCAACGCGATCTACATTGTATCCACCAATAAGAATATCTTGTTCCTTTTATTCGTAAAAGAAATAAAACAACCCTTAATGGTGTTGCTACAGCGTACACACTTGACTTTGTGAGTCGAACACAAATTTTCTTGCAGAAGGCGACAACTTTCTACAATATGTATGGTTTTATAAAGTTTACTATTGTTAGCATACAGAGATATCGCGGAATATCGGTTACAGGAAGAGACATCATTGATACACAAAACAAAGGGTAGGCTAGTGGACCAATAAGTGATCCTTGGGGGACACCGGAGATTACTGGTTCAAACACAGAGAAAGATGTGTTATGATATGAATTACACGTCAGTGGCTATTCCTTTTGGGCAGATTTTCCGATAAATTTAGTACTTTCGGAACAGGGAAGACTCCTCTCATTTTGATTTGTCACGTCACAGACTGTCCTAAGCCATGCACTTATAATGGTTGGCAGACGGTCTGATATTCTCTGACTAGTCAGGTATTAGCCTCGCCTGCGCATTGTAACAATTGAAGTAAATTTACAGTAGTTTACTGTAGACTTAGCGCAGCAAAATTGCCGATAATATACTGTAGGTAGAGTAAATATGGCGAATCTACAGTAAATAATTATAAAAATGAAATAAAATATTTTAATTCGCAACATCTACTCTACGTTTGCTGTAAATTACTGGGAACTTTATTGCGGTAAATGTACGTATATTACTGTAAAACACACAGCAAACGTTTTCACTGTGGAGATGCAACTGTCATCATTATGTTTAAATTACAGGCGCAATAAACCTACTGTACTTCAAAAATAGATTCGTTTCGATTTCACTCAACATGAGTGCATTCGACTAACGTTGAATAAATCATTAATTTCAATTCGAGAGGAGCCAATTTCCAGATTTGTAGGCAGTGACGTCCAATGCTTAGAAACATGGTATTACACTTGATTGGCAATAGTAAAGTCTATATTACAAAAGTGCCCGTACCTAGGCTACTTGTAACAGAGCAGATCTAATGCTGCCATTTTATAGTGCTGTCCCACCGAAATATCATGCCGTAGGCAGACATGACACCCCACTCAGTCACATTATACTGACACCGAGCGAACCAGTCCTTGTTCTATCCTCTTAATGCTGAGCGTAAGCGAGGAAGCAACAAGTTCCATTTTTCAAGTCTTTTGTATGACCCGGCCTGGGATCGAACCCAGTACCTACCGCTTACGAGGAAGACGCTCTACCATTAGGAGACCACAGTGCGGTCGGGGTACAGATGGAATGCTATTGGACCACGAAAAAGTAAAGCAGATTTGAACAGCAATCCGACTCCATCAGGAGTTCTAGGTGCTGTTCTCTTAGTTCATGGTTACCTATAAGACGGAATGTTAACTCGCTTAATGTAAATTACATGCCACCGATGGTCGCATACGGGAAAATGCGTATGGCATGAATATAATGTAAAGTACTCCAGTTCGTCATAAATGTACAACATAATGTATTTTTATAGGCTATATTATGAAATATATTCGTATAGGTTTTTTATTAATTTATATTTACACATATATTGTCGTATTTTACCTACGATATATTCCTGCTCCGGCATATCTATACATACATGTTGTATTAGTGTTTACGTAAAATCGTTCTCAAAGAAACATTGGGTTAATATAAAATCGTTATATATCGTGTCATTGATTTGTTTTCTGAATATAATTGTACATTTTATTTTATGCATTCTCTATATATTTTCATTTGTAGTTCCTCAAGGCCTTGCTGCTAACATTTACTTAACTTGTTTCATTTTATGTTTATTCTTTTTCGTTCACCCATGCCTGAAATTGGAATTCAAGCATTTGTGTCGTCATCTTGAATTGCATTTTTCAATTCCGTTAAGGAAGCGAAAAGAGGCAGATACTTGCCCATGTATATATCTGTGTGTGAAAACCGTGTATATCTTCGACGAGAGAAGATAATATTAGTATAAACCACAACAAGTGACCTGCATGCCACATGCAATCCACTACTCGTATAGGTCATAATGTTCGTGAATAGCAGGGACTGGTGAACGGACTTTTGTAGATCGATTCCCTCCATTAAGGATGTCCGCTGGTGCTAAATCAAAGTAATTAACTTTTTGAATAATGTGTGTTGTTGCATTCATAATTGTGTAATATGAGGAAAAACAAAGAAAAAAATATAGGTTGGTGTGCATTTTTTAGCTGTAGGCAACGTTGAGTGGACTGACCCATGCTCAATTTGATAACCCAGAAAGCATAGGGAATAGCCCTAGTTTTGAAGCATATTCATGAAAAATTCATATAAATAGTATTTAACTTTTTCTTATATTCTAACTGTTTGCAGATAATCACAATGTCTATCAAAATTTAGCAAATTGGATGGATGTTGGTGTGCAAAATTCTCGGCTAGAAGGCTTTTAAAGGAAATCCCCATCTCTTAACCTAGGGAAGGGAGATAACCCAATAGAAAAACAGGCAAAATGGCTGCCAAAGTCAAAAACCACCAGCGGACATCCTTAAGGGGCAAGATACCCGAATGTTACCTGTATGGCACATAGAGTGATTGGAACCGAGTTTCTTCTCCAATACACGCAGTTGACATATGTGCTAAAACATCTGCATTGTATCAAGCATACTGTCTGAAGTCAGTAGAACCGAGAAAACTTCTGGGCCTGGTCTCATTGTCCCTTTGTCTTCTGGCTGGTGGCATGGTAGAGCCTGCCTTAGATTTATCTAAAAAATGCTGTAATTGACACATACACAAAGTCCTTGCTATGCTCAGAAAGAACTGCCAATGATTCTGTCGAAATTATTTTTCTCGTAGTCAAAGTGAAAATTGAATGAAGATTATTATAGTAACAAATATGGCAAAGAGAATACTGATATTCGTTCTCATATATGCCCTGCTAATGGAAAATTTTAAGGCAGTTTATTGATACAGAAAATATTCGCTTACCTTGCCCCTTAACGTGAGCTCTGTGATATGCAATAAATCCCGTCTGAAGGTACACCTATTCTTGAGTTCATAGGCATATTTGATATTCTTTTTATGCTTATCTTCAGAAGTTTGAGAATTTGACCGCGAGGGTCAGCTTGTATCATTTGGATGGAAAGCTTCCCCTTCCTCAAACAATATAACTGAAAGGCCCTGGTTCCTTGCGACATAAATGTGTCGCAGTCCGTGGAACGAATGGATATATATTGACTGCAAAAGATTCACTCTCACTGCATCATCGACGTTTACCGGTAATGCTGCTGTTGTAACCTGTATCACATAGAGGATATTACGCGAGTGGCTATTTAAGGCATTTGTAATGACATCCATTTAGGAACTCAACATGACAGATTCAAAAGGTTTAAAAAAAATCGCAATTTCACAACAGAATGTAATAATTGTAACTTTTTAATGAACTGTTCCTCCTAAATTATTTTTTGGGGGTCATGTCATGCTACACTCGTGAACGCTGTATGTCGTCATGCGCGTGACATGTTGGTGAGTCCTCATCGAGATTAAAACATGCTATTTTAGGCTGAGAAAATCATCTTGTGTGCATTTTGAAGTCCCTAACTATCCAGATCTATTGCAAGGAATACGTAAACATCGGCAAGGACTCCATACAGATGATGTAAACGATTAATGAAACGTTTCCTTTCGAGATATAGCGAGTACGGTATTCAAAATGACTCGCTGGCTCGTTTCCACCAACAGCAATGATAGGCGTACGTGTGTACATGTATAAGAACTATGAATCTCAAAACATTCGCAATAGTATATTGAAGATCATTGCTGCTTGTTTGACAATTGACAATAATAGTTTGCCGGCCTTTTTACGTATCTAGATTAAAATGATCATCTTGCAGATGTCCATGTTGTTGTTGCACTTGCAGACAGTATTTCTACTGTTATCAGTGGGAAAAAATTATAACACATGGTCGCAGTTATCTGATAATATATGATATCCTAATTATTATGTACTATTTATTTCCTTCGAATGCCTCGGTATGCCTGGTCATTGTTAACTATGTCACCAGGTTACCTTCAATGAAGTACAGGGTGAGTAAAAAAATGTCCACCTGTGGCTTTGTTCATTTATTCTTATGAATTTCCAACTTAGTGTGTATATGAATATAACTCATGGAAGGGTTCTTCATCTCTCCACTCTATATTCAACTATTGTATGTTTTATTATGGAAGAAAATATACATATATTGTCTATATACCAATGGCGCCCACGAAAGGAAAGTGAATTCTCTGCACGACACAGAGATTAGTGAACACAGCCGTTGATCAAGAAATAGAAATGGGTCTCTTCATCACTGTTTATGTATTATCAGATTTTTCTGTTACACTTTTTTCAATGCCAAGTAACAATTCTCAGCGAGAAACTCTTAAGTGCAACAGAGATAACTGAAAACAGTGATAACAGAGATAACAGAGATAACTGAAAACAGTTAAACATGTGAAGTCTCTGTGGGTTCGTTTCCATGCATATCCACATTATGTAGAGAATGCACTCTCTATCCATGAAAGTCATTGGTATATACACATTATTTGTTTATTTTTGTCCATAAATAAAACATACAATACGTGGATATAGCACAGAGAGGGCGTACCCTTCGTTGTGTTATATTCATATACACAATAGTAGTATATATAACGTAAATTGATGAGATAGCGCCTCACTGCGCATGCGCAGAACCTTGTGTGACGTCATAAGTGTGCGCAGAAAAAAAATGGGGCGGTATTGGGGCGGTGTGCGCATGCGTGATGTGTGGGAGGTGGGTACAAGATGGCCGCCAGTGAGTGGAAGATGTGGGAGGTGGGTACAAGATGGCCGCCAGTGTGAGTGAGATGTGGGAGGTGGGTACAAGATGGCCGCCAGTGGAAGATGTGGGAGGTGGGTACAAGATGGCCGCCAGTGTCATGATGTGGGAGGTGGGTACAAGATGGCCGCCAGTGAGATGTGGGAGGTGGGTACAAGATGGCCGCCAGTGGAAGATGTGGGAGGTGGGTACAAGATGGCCGCCAGTGTCATGATGTGGGAGGTGGGTACAAGATGGCCGCCAGTGGAAGATGTGGGAGGTGGGTACAAGATGGCCGCCAGTGTCATGATGTGGGAGGTGGGTACAAGATGGCCGCGAGTAGTAAAATGTATAAAAGGAGTTGATTTTTAGGGAAAGGGGTGTATTCAATCTGACTTACCTGACCTCACTTGATCAGCCAGCCAGCCCGCCAGCCAGCCTGTCTATCCGCTTGTATGAGACGAAAAGCATGAGACGTGGAGAAGATTTTCCCTTTGATCCAGCAGTACCTCCGGTTGAAGTCTTGCCTGAAGATGAGCGTGTCAGGGACATTTATCAACGTCACTGGGCTACCATACGCCATTGTTTCCACCGTGACCGTCGTCTATTGGACTTGTATAATTTTCGGTTGGAGGACCTCACGTATCTTCCTATTTACGCCGAGAACATTTTTACAGATCAGGTCACTGCCTTCAAATTGAATGTGACATTTGGGTATATCTTACGGCACAAAAAGACGGACCAGCTGCGGTATTTCTATCCGAGTAATAATTCGTATGTGTTTGACCAGCCATTCACCATCACGGATCACATTTCTCTGGAGCCACTCATCGACCAATTGACTACGTTGGATCCATTGGAATGGGCTCGGTTGCAACGCCCCAATACCCAATGGTTGGTGCAAATGGTGACTAACGTCACATTTTTCGTCACGAAAATGAGAGATCATCCTATCGGAGCTCCTGTACTACTGCCTCCGTGGTTGCTTCATCGACACGGCCTGTATGCATTAACAGTAGGGGCGAAGGGACCCTACAAAGACCGGAAATGTCTGTTTCGGTGTTTGGCCGTGCATGTGGACGAGTGTGACCCCCGGTGTTGTGACACAGTGGCCGATGGCTATTGGGAAGAATATTTAGAGCAGCAAGACATGGATAAGCGGCACTTCCGAGGTGTCCCCTTCAAGCATTTGGATGACGTGGAGTCCCTGTTTCATATTAATATCTTTGTCTATCGATTACGACGGGAGGATGACGATACATTTGTGGCTGAATTGGTTCGGCGATCCACAGAACGGTATGCTGCTACGATGAAAGTGAATGTGTTCGACCACAATGGCGTGAGTCATTTTTCGCTGATCTCCAATATGAGCCAGTACGCTCAGTCTTTCAGTTGTGCCCAATGCCATCGGGTGTTTAAACACTCTCACGACTTACATCGCCACGAGAAAATCTGTGACAACAGTGTCAAGCGAGTATATCCGGGTGGCGTGTATCATAATGCACCTACTATTTTCGAGGAACTGGCCGATGAGGGTGTGAAGATACCGGAAGAGCACCGTTATTTCCCCTACCGGGCGTGCTATGACTTTGAAGCCCTGTTGGAGCCCATGGACCTGTTTTCACCCAAAACACAGTGGACGCAACGCCATATTCCTCTGAGTGTCAGTATTTCCAGCAACGTACCTGGCTATGACGCTGCTCCGGTGTGTTTCGTGTCCACGGGGAACTCCCATGAGTTGATTACCCGCATGATGGAGTATTTAGAGCAAGTCAGTGCGGCTAGTACGGCATTGTTGGTGGTGAAGTTTCAGCACGTACTGGACCAACTGAGCGACCGCATTCCTGTACCGGGTGTAGCGTTCAGCGATGATGAAGAGTCCGAGTCCGAGTCCGAGTCCCTGCAGTCGCAGCCCCTGCAGTCGCAGTATGTTCCTCTACCTAAACCGTATGCGGAGAAATTGAAAGTGCGCTTCCTACAATACCTAGGCCAGTTACCGGTGCTCGGCTTTAATTCGGGACGCTATGATTTGAACATGGTGAAGGAATTTCTCTACCCTTACTTGGCCCAGTCCGATACCCTCAAGTCGGTGATCAAGAAGAACAATAATCATATGGCCCTCACTACTACGTCACTGCATTTCCTGGACGTGCGCAACTACCTAGCTCCTAATTGTAGCTATGATCAGTGGGTCAAGGCCTATAACTGTGCACAAACCAAAGGGAGGTTCCCATACACGTATATATCATCGCTCGACCGTTTGCAGGAAACACAGTTACCATCTCGGCACGCCTTCTTTGATGATTTGAAGCAAGTGGAATGTCCGGAAGACACGTACCGTGAACTACAGCAGGTATGGAACGATGAACATATGCAGACCTTGGAAGATTTCCTCATATGGTACAACAACCTAGATGTGGTTCCTTTCCTCGAGGCGGCCGAGAAAATGGTGCAACTTTTTCAACGCCAAATGCACGTGGACATCTTTAAAGAGTGCTTAAGTTTACCGGGGCTGGCCCTTCGCCATTTGTTTCAAGAGTGTTCCACTTACTTCTCGCTGGTACAACAGAAAGATGCGGACATGCATAATTGTTTAAAAGATAACATTGTGGGCGGGCCCAGTCTTATTTTTCACCGCTACCACGAGAAGGATGTCACTACTCTCCCCAGTGGAAAACCCGTTGCCAAAATCATTGGATTCGATGCCAATGCTCTGTACCTGTGGTCGTTGGCTCAACCTATGCCCAGTGGTCATTATACACGTTGGTTGGCGGAAGGACGTCATTTTACACCCCAACGGTTGCCTCACAAACATCTTGCCGACCAGTGGTTGGAGTGGGAAGCCTATCGACGGGGTATTTATATACGACACCAGACCAACGCCACTGAGAAGCGGATAGGCGATCGGCGTCTCCCCGGCGATGGGTTTGCCCATGTACAAGGAACACCCACTGTTTTCCAGTTTTATGGCTGTTACTGGCACGGCCACGAATGTCATTTCAGCGCGGGTCGTTTTAATGAGCGACGCGGGAAAACACCATTAGAATTACGGGAGGAAGTAGTGGCCAACGGAGATTATGTGAAAGAGCGAGGATACCATTTGATTGAAATGTGGGAGTGTGAATTTCACACCCTGTGCCAGGCCCGCCCCCATTTACAACGGTTCCTAAAAGAGCGTGAGTACCCGTTGAGTCGTCGGCGACTGCTGAGTCTGCCACAGATGTTGGACGCCATTCGTTCGGGGCAGCTCTACGGCTTTGTAGAATGCGACCTGCATGTTCCTGACACTCTCAAGCCCCTCTTCGCCCAGTGTCCGCCTATCTTCAAGAATACGCTGGTGGGTCGGGATGATATTGGGGAGACCATGCGCACCTACGCAGAGCAACACGAGTGTTTACCTCAACCACGCCGCATGTTGATTGGAAGTATGTGGGCGCACAAAATATTGCTGGGCACCCCCTTACTGCAGTGGTACATGAAGCACGGTTTGGAAATTACTCAAATCTATCAGGTGATACAGTACGTCCCCGAGGCTTGTTTTGCGGAGAATGCCGAGCTCGTCACGGCGGCCCGTCGTCAAGGTGATGAATACCCGAGTCAGGCCATCATGGCTGAATGTTGGAAACTCACTGGCAATGGTTATTATGGAAAAACGGTAACCAATCAGGATAAGCACGTCAATGTGAACATTTGCACGACTACCCAAGCCCGCAAAAAAGTCAATTCCCCACTGTTTCGGTCCGTGGAGGTGATCGATGACGATACCTATGAAGTCACTTCAGCCAAGAAGACTATCCGGTATAATTTACCCCTCCAAATTGGATGTATGGTCTATCAGGTGGCCAAGCTGAGGATGTTGCAGTTTCTCTACGACTTCATGGGTGTCTATTTTAATCCCTCAGACTGGCAGTTGATGGAGATGGACACAGATTCGGCCTACATGGCCGTCTCCAACGCCGATTGGGAGTCCCTGGTGAAACCCGAGTTACGGGCCCAGTATGAAGCGGATCGGGACCTGTGGCTACCTCGACGCGACCACTACACCTACGACAAGCGGACGCCGGGTCTGTTTAAACTCGAGTGGAGTGGAGATGCCATGATCGCCCTGTCGTCCAAGACCTACTATTGTTACGGAGGAGATGGAAACAACAAGTTTAGTTGTAAAGGCGTCAACCGACGTGACCCTGCCATCGACAAAGCTCTCTACCTGGGCGTATTGCAGAGCCAGGCCAGTGCCAGTGGGACCAACCGAGGATTCCGGGTGGTGCACCACCAGATGCGGACCTATATCCAGCAACGAGACGCCTTTACTTTCTTTTATCCGAAACGGAAAGTATTGGCCGACGGTGTGAGCACTACCTACTTGGACTTGTAAAATGTGGAACACTAATAACTGTGGAGTCACGAGTTATAAAAACTGTAAAAGTCAGGATGGCCGAGTGGTCTAAGGCGCCGGTATTAAGTGCCGGTGGGGTGATACCCTGCGTAGGTTCAAATCCTACTCCTGACAAAACTTCTTTTTTTTTGTTTTTTTTTGTTTTTTTTTGTTTTTTGTATATACTACTACTATTCTATGTGCGTACATACCCCTACTATTTGTACCCTGTATTCTATATTTGTATATATCCTTGCTTGTTGACTTAAATAAAAAAAAAGAAAGTCAAAACCCATCATTGTGTTTTTTCATCATCATTTTTATTCAACGTCAGAACAACAACGTCATAACAATAATAAACAAGTGGCCTGCGCGCGCGCGCAGAGTACATTAAGTTAACCAGAGAAATGGAGCATGCACATTAAAACGAGAGGCCGTCCAGTCATAGACGAGGACATCCCGGTCTTCGGCTTGACAATAATCATCAAACATATGTACAATGGTAGGCAGTGAATGTCCTCTACTCCGGTGAGTGAGATAAAACACACAGTACTGTCCGCACACTACTCAAGGGGCCTTGTAATCTTTGCGTATTCCAACGCCACTCTGTCGTAGAGACGTCCATGAATTTCACCAAATCGGCATGGAGGGGTGCAAGTCCGTAGGAATCAAAGTATTCCCCTTCACCTAGGGTGTCCACGTACACCGCTATCCAATGTTCACCGGGTCCACTCCTCGGGTCTGTATTCAAGATGTAGGCTGCTGGGGTAGTGGAGTGAGTGGGAAACACATTGCGTGGAAACACACCTCGAAAGGGGATCTTGGGATCTCGCTGGAGTATGCTCATCAGCTGCTCTGTATCCATCTTAGGTGGCAAAGTCACACAGCACGTTTCTTTGGTGATCCACGCTGATGACGTTATCAAACTCGGCGTAGCAAATCACGTTAATAGTGTCGGGTACAGGGATGGAGAAACGCAGTTCCAACCGTAGGTTTCCTTTCTTGAGCAAAGCCAGTTGATGATCGTGTTCCAAGGTGGGGGTGAGGTCAAAGGCGAACAATGTGTATCCCTTCATAAAGTCGTCTCGACTGATGGTATTGCCTTCGTCCTGGTTGTTTTGTCCTGTAGCTGTAAACAGGTTCAGGTAGGTCCGCACATAGTTCCCCTTAGTAAAGTCCGGTTGTAAGGGTCGGGCTGGAATTTGATGGCCGGCCACGTGCAGTGCCACAAAGTTAATGTTGAAATGTTTAAAATTGAACGGATTCTCAGCCCAATTTCCATTGAATGCGGTGTTGGTCACACACGCCAGGGTAAGACGTTTAGGCAGATCCCCTAGAAATAAATTTTCACGATTGGCCATCATCGTACCTGTGGGCACAGAGAATACCTTGGTCTGTACGCGTCGGATGGGGTACATGGCTGGTTTTTTCGCTAAGGCTTCCATGTGACCCAGCAACACACCCTGTTGCAAATCTACCGTACGGACAAACAGGGCTGCATCTTCAATGACGATCTGGTAATCGATATCGCCCTCGCCACCGCACATTAAGGCGAACTTAGGTAAGGACCGGATCAACTTGATCTTGATGGATACACCGTTCATCATGTAGCGGTCTTGCATGAACAGATCGGCGTGCAGTCGTCCCATCATATCGATGAACTTGCTTTTGGCTGCCAGTTTTTTGCGTGACTCGAACCCAGCATTGCCACCGGTTATGTTGGCCAGGTATCCGGGTCTATCCCTGAAGTACAGCTCAGCTTGTAAGTGTGATTCTTTGGCATCAATACCGTACGACAACATCGTTTCCATGTAGGCTCGGTACGGGTACGTATTGGTGGACGTACTGATGAGTTTATCGTTCAGACCTATATCCACCTGTTGGAACAAGGAATGCAGCCAAAGATTCACCGGGCCTACTGGCGCATCGACCGCTATGTCCGTCCCGTCCCTATTCGTTATTTTGGCTTTCACGTACAAGTAGGTGTGGGCTAAATCCAGGTAGGCCGTATCTTTGTTTTCAATGGTAAATTCTACGGGCCCCACCCCCGTCAGGCTAGCCAGGGGGCGATGTTCTACCCAACGTCCTTCGCCTACACTCGTTTGGGTGGGTGGAGTAGTCCACAAATCCAATTCACTGTTGGTAGACGGACACGATTCGGAGTGAATGAAGGCCATTATGCGAAAATGTCTCTCCTACTAGTACGTCTCTTTTTCTTCTTCTTCTTCTGGGGCTTAGTCCTTCTCCTCTGGGGTGTTGGACGTTGAATGAATGGGGGCAGTGTTGGTCTTTGTCTTTTAAGGGCTTTGGCGATCAAAACGCTGCCCGCTTCTTTAGCCCGGCGTTTCAAAGCTTGTCGGGGTGCTGTGCCTTCCATCACATCACCGGCCACGCGTAATCCACTGCGTACCGCTTGTTTTCCCACCGCTTTCACACCCCGTGTCACCATGGGTAAAAACGTTTTCATAATGCTGCCCAGGATGTTCCCCAATCCGTGACCGCGTTGCATGCGTGCCCCGCTAAACACGGGCAAGTTTCCTCCCGTTTGTTTCTTGTAGTAGTCGACATAGCTGGGCGTATGGCACTGGTAAGGCACGTACATTATACGAAGTGAGGAGAGCGAGCTTGTCGGAAAGCAAGTGTCAGCACCACTTTTCCTCGTTCGAATGGGATCGCACGTCCCCTGTCATCTCTTATATCCACCGTGATCGTGCTGATATCGATATGGCGTACGGGCAGGTACATGATATGGTTGAAACTCTCGGTGGCTTGTTCACCATACGTCTTGGTAATGGGCACCACCCGTAACAGAGGTGTGTTCACATCACCCACAATATGGCTGTCCACGGCGTCCGAGTAGACGTACAGTGCGTACATACCTACTTTCATATCCATCAAATAATCCCCCTCGACAATGGTGGCCCCCTTGTAGACGGAGTGAGGCATCCTTAACATTTGCTGTAGCATAGGACTGAGTTTCACATTCGCGTTAGCGGTCAGCATGATAGAGCTCCTGTCGTTGTGTACGTCGACATCGAACAATATCTCTCTCTTGATGTTCAAGGATATCAGGTGTGTTGCAGCACCCGTGCTGAACTTTAGGGCCTTGTACTTCATCAAGCCATTCAGAGCCTGTATGAACGTCTGCGGTGTATCGTATTGGCCTTGGGGGAGAATGAGTTTGTAGACTTTATCTTCGTAGGTCACTTCGTACCATACTTCTCCGTCTTGTACATTGTACCATGAATAAGGATATTGAATATCCACCAGTCCACATTCCCAGCGTCCCGGTAAATGTAACGGTTGGGGTAATTGCGTGACATACTGGGTCAAGGTGTTCTCAGGAAACACGTCGAATGAGCTATTACTGGGCAACGTCAGGTAAAACATGACGACGACGACTGAACTTTCTGGCTTCTGCACCGGGCTTTAATAGGGCTCCCAGGCCTTGGGTGCCACTCGGCGTTGTGGCGGTGACTTCATACGTGCCCGTCGTCGTGGCTGTGATGTGGTCGGTATAGGGGAGGCATAGGGATGAAAAGAGCGATCCCGCCGTACGGGTGTTGTGGGTGGCGTGTGCGGTTGCCATTCACCACGTTCCCAGGTATGGGGGAGACGTCGAGCAGGGGCTTGCATCCACTTCCAGCGTTCCCTATTGCCTACCAATTCTTGAGGGGTGTGTATGTCTTTTAACGCCTGAGCAAAGGCTTCCCAGCCCGGTGGATTAGAGTGTTTGCGAGAACGCACCATATCGTTGATTAAATCCGT
>JAVTVY010014282.1:0-59585 GCA_036873755.1 Hanleya hanleyi | reverse complement strand
GTTGTGTCCCCATGGATGGCATGGTCTTACGGCAAATACTACCGCAAATCTCCTCTGCCGATTTCACGATATCGCATATACACCTGAAGGGAAGTTAAAAGACAGTGAATATATTTCAAAATCCCTCTTAGATTCATAATACGATTTTACTATCTAAAGCCGACTTCCTCAGGCCCAATCTATCACTCTATAAAGACAGGATGAACAGCTCTGACATCATAGTTTATTGAGAGTCTGAGGCTCTCACAATGGTTTCATACTCTTGTGATCACCTATTGCCATGGTAGTTGCCCCAATAATTCAATCACATGAAGTGAAACTTCCCAGCAAACAATTAGGGGGTGATCAATTTATTAGAACTCGATTTTGATGAAATGGTCCAAAACCATTACAGTAACTTCTTATATCCATTACAGTAACTTCTTATATCCATTACAGTAACTTCTTATATCCATTACAGTAACTTCTTATATCCATTACAGTAACTTCTTACATCCATTACAGTAACTTCTTATATCCATTACAGTAACTTCTTATATCCATTACAGTAACTTCTTACATCCATTACAGTAACTTCTTATATCCATTACAGTAACTTCTTACAGCCATTACAGTAACTTCTTATTTTAATGATTTTAGCGGGTGATCAAAGTTATCAGATCAGCTGACTGGTATGGTGTTTTCCATGAGATAAGCCACATCATAATCCCAGGAGTACCACATATTACCGCATGTTCATGCCTGATGCGAGACTGAAGCGCAGGTTCACGCACATGTGTTTTTTCACGAACGCCAGCGTATTTTTCTGAGTGCCAATTCAACAGTTCAAGAAATTTGCACAACAAATGTTGCTAGAATAATTTTTGCATTTTAGCACAAGAAACCTTCCCGCGAGATGGCGGCGTTGCTGCCTCTCGTGAAAAAAAATGCATGTGCGGGAACCTGCCCTTCAGTCTGACGCCTGGCATGAATATGTGGTATTAATATGTGTTACTTCTGGGATTACGATAAGGCTTATTGTGGGAGAATTCTAATAGCGTGATTAGAGGAATTACAATAAACTGGACAGGTGCCTGTCTCAGTATTCGGTAGCTACATTATATATATTTTATCACTGCTCATAAATAGTCCCCAAAATTTAGAATAAACCCAAAGATTTCTCAGTGTAACATACCCTGATAGGATATCACAGCTCAATCAGTTCACTACTTCATCTCCCTTTTTCCAGCAGTAGAATTATTTAACACAAACATCTCACAACATACTTTAATAAAATTTAATTAGGTGCGGGAGATGATTTATCTCTATAGATATACATTTCATATGGATGACCGGTCATTACAGGTGGACAGAACTCTGGTTAGCACTCATTTTTTTTTCTTTTTCAAAGTTATTCAGAAAATAGAACATACATGAAGTGCTGCAGAAATACAAGAATCTGGGGATTTGCTGTGCATAAAGACTATGAGAATTTGGAATAATAAGCAAGTTAGGCGACTCGAGCCAGATATGTACAGCCCACTTTCACATAGCGTTAGGCCATCCATAATACTTGATCTGTTTGAGGTAGTGGGGTTAAAAAATGGGTAGATTTTAATTTTACATTTTACGCAGATCAAACCGAAGTTGCATGGGGTTATCATGTGAACATTTGTCTGAAGAATCGACTATTGAAAGATCACGGAAGCTGATCGAAGAAATAAAATTTACGATGGGATTACTCGGTGATCATCATTTAACAGATAATTTCCAGAAGTAACTTTTGATTAGATACTGACCACCCATTGTCTATCAATCTATCAGCTCTACTGCCATCCACAACATTTAATTTCACGCTTTCACTCATAACCCAAAAGTAGGCTTAGTAGGCTTATACATGTGTGTACTCACATTCCGAAGTCTATATTCAGTGATCCCCCGGAATCAATACAAGTTACGGAGCAGTCATAGGTGGCCGGACCAACACACTCCCTGGTGGACGCGATCCTGACTTGGTGAGTATCACACCGAACATCCACGATCGGCTGACAATCGATGTCGCTATTCCCCTCATCCTTCAGCTTGTCCACCTCATCATAGTAGATATGACCTGACAGACAGGGACAGGAGCCGTCAGACGCTTGGTGCGATCGATACTTCCCGAGGCACACGCAATTGGCACTACCCTCTGTCGAGGTGGCTGAGCTCCCACAAGGGCGACAACTCTTCATTCCCAGAAGATCGTTGAATAGACCAGCAGGGCAGGGAAAGCAGTCTCCATAGCTGTGGGCTCGGGAGATGGTCCCGTACATTCCCCTGGGGCAGGGCAGTGCCGCGGCCGAGCCCAGTGGACAATACGAGCCCACGGGGCAGGGGTTGGAGTCACCGTTCCCAGTTCCTGCGGGGCAGTAGTAGCCAGCGGGACAGATCCAACAGACCTCGCGTTCTGTGTGATTGCCGTAAGTGCCTTCAGGGCAGATCTCGCAAGATTTACTCGCGTCATATCTGGGTCCAGAGTGATCAATCGCGCGATACCCGAGGTCACATTTCAATGTCATGTTGCTGCCTTCAGGACAGTACTCTGGGTAGAAGCACGGGATAGGTGTATCAGTGGCATTGGGGCAGTAGTAGCCCCCGGGGCAGATGGGTGGCACACCAGTTGTACCATTGCAATAATGGCCCGGTCTACAGTCAATCTCAATCGATGCCCCGGGTGGACATTCGAATGTCTCTTGGCAGGGTATGCCCTGGGTGTTGACGGTGTCATTAGGGCAGTAATAGCCACCTCGACACAGTGTACAGTTGAGGGGGCCCTCCGCCCCGGGCACATCCCTCATTCTCCCTGCAGGGCACACATTGGGCTCCTCACCCTCATAACAGTAATACCCAGATGGACACAGCAGGTTAGTGTAATCAGCGATAGCTGGGCAGAAAATAAATTGCAATAACATAAGGAACAGTTGAACAAACAAAAGAATAAATTTTTCTTCTTTTTTTTGAAAATATAATTTAAATCTTAGGTACATGTAATACTTATTTGACATTCAGAAATAGATATACATCCATGGTAATTGATGCAATTCAGTTCATTGTAAATTTCAATGAACAAAAGAATCTTCAGTTCCAAACTTTCTTTCAAACCAAGAAAAGCACAAAAAAAATACTATTCCAACAGCATCGTAAGGCAGCTTCTTGAAATTAGGGCATGAGTTCCTTGATAGGAATGGCATATGCCAGTTATCCAAATGAGATACACCATGCCCAGTTTGGTGTTCTGATCTGGATGTAGAGGAGTTCCGATTGGAATGGCGTACTGGAATGGCATACTCCATTCCCCTCATGCCATTGCATGGTATGGCATAAGCCATCCTTTGTCTGGCAGACCCGTCATGTAAGACAACTTCAATCGGCAACACTTTGCGTGCAATATACTTGGCCCTTTTCACTCCTTGGTTGAATGGTTCCCCACATGCTCACCTATTGTATGCGTCTTACATGACGGATTTGCCCTTTGTCTGCAAAGTTCCAATAAGTATGCCAATGAGTTTCTAAGAGTTCCTAGCATGCCCCAATTTCAAGAAGTTCCCCAGGCTAGTTCAACAAAAGAAGAAAAATTCTATAGAAAAAGACGACTAGAACGATGAAGCCCATCCAAGTACCTGTATAGTTACACCAGTATCCTGCTGGACACGCATGACAATCTGTCAGAGTAGCAGCTCCTTCTGTGTCACGATAAGTCAGCCTTGGGCAGGGGAATGTTCCATTACCCTCCAAACAGTAGAATCCAACTGGACAAGGTGCTGGGTCGAATGTTCCTGTTCAATTTGTAATATAAATATCAGCATGTATTTTCACATATTATACAATTAGCTTAGTCTTAGAACCATGTCCCTCATTTTTCCTATGAAGTAGGCTCTCATTTGCGAATTGTCCTGTAATGAGTGAGCGAGGATTGAGCGAGTGAGTCAGTCAGTCAGTCCATCCTAATCCTTTCGTGGGCAAAATAAGGAGAACCGTTGACATTAGAACCTTGATTTTTGGCATGAAGATGCATTAGGGGACTGTTACCAGCAAGGTCTGAGCTGACATACTTTTCATGAAAATTTCTTTTGATTTTTGATGAAAATCACTGCTGATTCTGACTTGGGCAGTGCCCATCTTAATATAGGCAGGATTTCGACTGGGGTGGGGGGGGGGGGGATTCCAGTTCAGTTTGCATCGGAATCCTATGCCTACCCTACTTCGTAGGTCCTGTGATGTTAGACACACTGCCATGTTTTATAACATTGTTCATTATAAAGCAGGTTCCGGGATAATGCAGTCACCGCTAGGTCACCCAATATAAAGCTATTATATGTATACTGCTGAAATGAAGATTCACTATAGTGTGACTCAACAAGACTGCTGTCATTATTTCATCCCACAACTTCAGCGTTATTAGGAGGGACATGTGTATATTTTTATACATATAACCAATGCTCAGAAAAATGTGTGATTTTATTCTTGGACATGCCTAGCATATATTTTATTATATTGAAATTAGATAAATCTCGATGAAAGAGGACATATATTTATTTATCAATGACATAATATCCAGATTAAGGAGGTCCCAGACACATCCAATATTACATTGTACATCTACTACACATGTTCCTGCGCATGTACCATGTGTACCAAAATTGTGATATTTAAGGATGTCCGCTGGTGGTAAATCAAAGTAATTAACTTTTTGAGTAATGTGTGTTGTTGCATTCATAATGTAATATGAGGAAAAACAAAGAAAAAAATATAGGTTGGTGTACATTTTTTAGCTGTAGGCAATGTTAAGTGGACTGACCCATGCTCAATTTGATAACCTAGAAAGCATAGCCCTAGTTCTGAAGCATATTCATGAAAAATTCATATAAATAGTATTTAACTTTTTCTTATATTCTAACTGTTTGCAGATAATCACAATATCTATCAAAATTTAGCAAATTGGATGGATGTTGGTGTGCAAAATTCTCAGCTAGAAGGCTTTTAAAGGAAATCCCCATCTCTTAACCTAGGGAAGGGAGATAACCCAATAGAAAAACAATCAAAATGGCTGCCAAAGTCAAAAACCACCAGCGGACATCCTTAAAGAAAATTCTATAGAAACGGAAAATATAAGCATAACTGAAATCTCACGACGTTGAAACAATTATTTGGCTTGGAACCGCAACATTCAGCACCCAACATGGAAAGCAATCCCAACTTGCCCAAGTGAGATCCATGGGCTAGATACCCACAATTACCAAATTTGTCCCAATCTGGTCGGGTTTTATTGTCCAGAAATGGAATTTAAACTTGGCCCCAGGTGGCACCACCTATAGGTGGATCGGCGTGAAAAAGAGTCCCAAGCGAGATCTTGATGCATGGATCGGCGTGAAAAAATGTCCCAAGCGAAATCTTGAGGTGAGGTACCCACATACCAAATTTGAACAGAATCCATTCACTTTTTCAAAAGTAATTGTCTGGAAACAAAATTTAACTTTGCCCCCAGGTGGTGCCACCTAAAGGCGGATCGGTGTGAAAAACAATCCCAAGCGAGATCTTGAGGCGAGGTACCCAGATTCCAAATTTGAAAAGAATCAGTTTAGTTTTTCACAAGTTATTGTCCGGAAACAAAGTCGGATGGATGCATGGATGCCCCGATGCACGGACGGACGGACCCCAATACTATAGTCCCCACAAAGAAAAGTGTTATGAAAGAATGTCTGAATTGGATAATGTGTTTTTTTGCATTTTGAGGCAATACGACCTGAACAAAGGCATGCTGGCAAACTGACTTTGCGAAATCAGGGTAATTTGGCCTCATTACCATGGTTTTCCATGTTGGAATCCCACTCTCTTAAACATGTTGAAGAGAAACCTGAAGACTCCCTATTTTTATTAGATTTCCTAATTAAGCATTGTTCCCGAAAACTATTGAAGCATTTTGGAGAAAAATTAAACATTTTAACTGTTATGAGCTTTTTCTATGAAAATACAGGCATTTTTCTTGGAATTCCTATTTAAAGGTGAAATGCAAAGGTTTTCAAATTATCCCTTTCACATTTAATATAGGTTGAATAATGATAGAAATACCAGTATATATACTTCACTTTGATTAATTTGAATTATCTGATCTGCTAGAATCTTTTTAAAAGTTGGTTCCCCTGGCCCAGCGGAATTCAGATTTGCAAAACGTTATCGCTTATCTTTCCTTGATTGTGACATCACATCAGATCAGCAGCCTTAACGTTAAGTATTGATGTTCGGCCAGGTGGTCTGATGTAATGTCACAAACTAGCGTCAAACAAGGGCAGATAAGCGATGCAGATTTCATTTCTAAAATCGGCCGGGCTTGAGATACCAACTTTGAAGCATTTTTCAAAAGCTACCAGGAGACAAAATACTTCAAATAAAACCGAACGAAGTAGATAGGCTGATATTTCCATCATTAACTAGCCCATGAAGAATATAAAATCGACCATAGAGGTCCATGTCCCCCGCTATAGCAGCACCAGTTACATCCACCATAACTGACGCTGCTGCTAAGGGGGCCATGGACCTCTATGGTCGAATTTTTTTGGTTGATGATATCTCATATCATTGATGAAGAGTATGATTTGAAAATGGACATACCGCTGATGAGCTTAACATAATCTAATACAGCGGATGGCACCCATATTGGATAATGCACATCCATAAAACATAATACCAACTGTCCTCTCACCAATGCCCATGCACTCCCCAAGTTTGAAGTAGATTGGTTGAATCGTTCTAGAGTTATTGTCCAGACAAGATCTAAATGCTGAAAATCTAAGATGACTGATGGTGGCCATCTTGGATTACACAGGTAACTGAAAAGCAATGACAACTGTCCTCTCACCGATGTCAAGCCAAACTGCAAGTTTGAAGTCGATCAGTTGAATTATTCTAGAGTTGTTGTCCAGACAAGATGCAACTGCTTAAAATGCAACATAATCCAATATTGCTGGCAGATGGCAGCCAAATTGGATTATGCTCGTTCATGAAACACAATCCTAACCAGGATCTCACCAAGGTCAAGGGACTCCCCAAGTTTGAAGTAGATCAGTTGAATCGTACTCCAGCTTTTGTCCGGACAAGATCAAACTGCTTAAAATCCAATGAAATCCAGTATGGCTGATGGTGGCCATATTGGATTAAGCACGTCCTTGAAAAACAATCCTAATCCTCCTCTCAGCAATGTCAAGGCACTCCCAGGTATGAACTAGATCGGTTGAATTGTTCTCGAGTTATTGTCCGGACAAGATCCAACTGCTTATAATCCAATATGGCTGATGGCGGCCGTATTAGATCACGCACATTGCTGAAAAACAATCCCAGCCGTCCTCTCACCAATGTCAACTCACACCCCAAGTTTGAAGTTGATCGGTTAAATCGTTCACGAGTTATTGTCCGGACAAGAAAATCTAAGATCCAACTGCTTATAATCCAATATGGCTGACGGCGGCCATATTGGATAATGCACATTGCTGAAAAACAATCCCAACTGTCCTCTCACCGATGTCAAGGCACTCCCCAAGTTTGAAGTAGATCAGTTGAATCGTACTCCAGTTATTGTCCGGATAAGATCAAACTGCTTAAAATCCAATGAAATCCAATATGGCTGATGGTGGCCATATTGGATTAAGCACGTCCTTGAAAAACAATCCCAATCCTCCTCTCAACAATGTCAAGGCACTCCCCATATATGAAGTAGATCGGTTGAATCATTCTCGAGTTATTGTCCGGACAAGATCCAACTGCTTATAATCCAATATGGCTGATGGCGGCCGTATTAGATTACGCACATTGCTGAAAAACAATCCCAACCGTCCTCTCACCAATGTCAAGGCACACCACAAGTTTGAAGTTGATCGGTTAAATCGTTCACGAGTTATTGTCCGGACAAGAAAATCTGAATCCAACTGCTTATAATCCAATATGGCTGACGGCGGCCATATTAGATTACGCACATTGCTGAAAAACAATCCCAACCGTCCTCTCACCAATGTCAAGGCACACTCCAAGTTTGAAGTTGATCGGTTAAATCGTTCACGAGTTATTGTCCGGACAAGAAAATTTAAGATCCAACTGCTTATAATCCAAAATGGCCAACGGCGGCCATATTGGATTATGCACATTGCTGAAAAACAATCCCAACCGTCCTCTCACCAATGTCAAGGCACACCGTGACCCCAAGTTTGAAGTTGATCGGTTAAATCGTTCACGAGTTATTGTCCGGACAAGAAAATCTTACGGAATTACGGAATAACGGAATTACGGACACCGGTGTTTCTAAGCCCCCCCCCCCCACCTACTAAGTAGCGGGGGACAAAAAAGCAAAATACGAAAACCTTTGCATTTCACCCTTAATTCCATATTTTAGAGTACCGGTAGTATTAAATCAATACAGTTTACCAAATTAAATCCCAGATTTTTTAAAAATGATCCTAGTGACCCCTACATTCATTTTATCATTTATTTTGTTGCAATATAATAGAAATTACATTTATTTTCGAAATTGTCAGGAACCTCATTAAAAATAATATTCAAAGCACACAAAAAAACCCATCCCAAACAACAGAAATTCCCACCTTCAGAGCAGATTTTCCCCGCAGGGCAGGGTAGGCAGTCCGACTCCTGTCTGGCTCCATCTGCATTCCTATAAGTGTGTTCCGTGCATGGTAGTGGGAGTGTGATACCCTCGGGGCAGTAGTTACCCTTGGGGCAGGGCCCGGCACACACAGTGTTAGCAGGACAGAAGTTAGAGGGGACCGGTCCATTAGGGGTGTAATCCTCTGACCCTGATTGGCAGTAATAACCGGAGGAACAGTCACCGGCTATCTGTCCATACCTGAAAACACAAACATTTCAAATTACATCAAAACTCGACACACATTGAAGCGGGTGGACTGCTGTGCACCTTCTCTGTCCAAGTTATAAATTCTTTGCAAAACCTTCAAACCTTCCATGCGTATATGCAAATGTTTCAACGTTTCTCTGACACCCAGGGCTTTAAAGTATGCTAATTTGGGCACACCCTCAATTCAGCATGGCAAAAGGGTTTAGGCAGGGAAATGCGCCTAAATCAGTGAAAATATTCAAAGTTCCTTAATTCTGGCAAAATGATAGGGTTTTTGTAACCCCCCATTTTATGAAAGACCCTTATACTTACCTTGTGCATAATATTTAATATTATGCAATACTGTTGGGTAGATTCTAAACCTCTTATACCAAATGCCAGAAAAAACGGACACCCCCCTCCAGGGCCTCCATCAACTCCGGCGACCTTGACCGCTTAAGTTCCCGCCAAAAACTCAACTCCTCAGTTTGATTCTATAATAATTATAGCATGTAAAAAACAAGAACATTTATGTACCTCCCTCAGTCTTTGATTAACAGTGTGGGTGGGAGGCGGGATCGCAAGGTAAGTATAAGGGTCTTTCATAAAATGGGGGGTTACAAAAACCCTATCATTTTATATCAAGACACCTTATACTTACCTTGTGCATAATATTTAATATTATGCAATACTGTTGGGTAACCCTAGAATTTGTGGGAACCCTGGCGGGTCGGCTAACCAAAGACAAAAGGTAGATACCTGTATCAATTTTGAGAGCGACAAGGCCGTCATTGATATGTAACCCAAGCCTCTCTGTTACCTGATAACTCGAGGGGGGCACCACCCTGGTGAAAGTCCGAGCTTTCTTTTGGTACACCTGCTAGGGAAAAACCCTAATAACACGAGCCTAATGACAAAGGGTAAACATTTACGTGATGATTTGGTATACTCACTTAATGCTTTCTTGACTCCGGCCGAGGCTTGTTCCCGGAGGGTGCATGCGCGTCGGACGGGTCCCTTTGGACATGAGTGCTCGAAACGCGCTTTCTAACGGAAGGTACCGGAATAGTATGCGCGGCATTGCTCAGCCTTTTAGTGAGAGTAGCCATTTCAATGCTAGCTGTCGACGTAGAAGGATCCAGGAGATAATACTTGATAAAAGTAGCCTCAGATCTCCACTGAGCAACGTCCATGATGTCACTAAGTGAAGCTCCCTTAAATAATGCTTCCGAAGTGGCTACCGCTCTGGTCTCATGGGCTTTGGCGAAAACAAATTCTTTAGTCTGGGCAGCTGCATAGACCATGTGAATGGTTTCAACAATCCATCGAGCGATGGTGTCTTTGGAAGCCGGTTTGTGGTTATTGATCTGATGGGTAATCCACAAATGATTGTCAGAAGTTCGAAGATGTTTGGTAGCTTCGATATAATGCTTCACAGCACGCACCGGACATAAGAATTTATCGTCAGGAGAGAACTTACCTAGGTCAGCTAAAACCAAGGGTTTTGCGCCATGTTTGATAGTCTCTGTTTTCGACACAAAGTCAGCCCGCGGCTGAAGTAGCAGACCTTCGCCCGTGAAATGTAGGCGATCTTTCTCAGCGGAGAGAGCATGGATCTCTGATCTCCGCCGAGCGGACGCCACAGCGACGAGAAATACAGTCTTAAGTGTCAAGATCTTAAGACTGGCCTGACCCATGGGCTCGAAAGGTGGTCTCGTAAGTGCATTTAGGACCAATTCGAGATTCCATGCAGGAGGCATTTTCTTCACCCGAGGTCATAGGTGGAACATGCCTTTGATCAGGTCGTCTAATGGTTTGCTCTGTGTAACCTTAGACCCGTCTCGAAAACCAGGGTGGATTGTCGCTATGGCAGACCGATAACCAGCTATTGTTACTGGTTGTAGTCCCTTCTCTTCGTATAAATATACGAAGAAGTCTGCTACTTCTCCCGGAGTTGTTTGAGAGGGATTCTTATAGTTTCTCTCGCACCACTCCGAGAACAGACTGAGTTTAGAGTTATAAACCCGTCTGGTGGAGGGCCTTCTACATTGTGCCATGAGATTGGCAGCTTGCTGAGAAAAGCCCTCCTGACGTCGAGATTCGATGACAGATTCCAAGCAGTGAATTTGAACATTGCTGGATTGTCGTGAACTCGACGCCCCCGGCATTGTGTGAGGAGATCTGGACGATCCGGCAGAATGCGTGGGTAGTCTACGACAAGATTGAGGAGACTTGTGAACCACGATCGTGTCGGCCAGAAAGGAGCGATTAGAATGACTCTGCAATTCTCGCTCTCGATCTTTTTGAGAACCATCGGAATTAGTATGGTCGGAGGATACGCGTAAGCGTACATTCCTGACCATGGAACCGCTAGTGCATCCACGGCGTGCGCCGATGGATCCGGAAACGGGCTCACATATATTGGGAGCTTTGTGTTGTCCTTCGTGGCAAAAAGGTCTACGTGAGGAGTCGACCACTGAAAGAAGACTTGTCTGAGTACCAAGTCGTTCAGCTGCCATTCGGTCGGACGGACTCTCTGTTGACGAGACAGAGAGTCGGCAAGCACATTCCGTATCCCCGGAATATGCGCTGCTCGCAGGGTCACCTGATGCTTGATGCACCACTGGAATAGCTTCCAGGTCATAAAACATAGCTGGGGGGATCGTGTCCCTCCCTGCTTGTTTATGTACGCGACCACTGTTGAGCTGTCCGACCTTACCAGAACAACCTTCTCCCGCAAGAGCGGGAGAAACCGTTTCAACGCTAGGATGACTGCTCTCATCTCCAAGAGATTGATGTGCCAAGTCTTTTTCTGCGCGGTCCACATTCCTTGTGCCAGGTTCTCGTCCAGATGTGCTCCCCAGCCGTCCATGGAGGCGTCCGTAAATAGGACTAGACTCGATTCCGGCGGATGCAACGGGGCTCCCATGAGGAGATTGTCCCGGTTCCGCCATCAGCCGAGGGCTGATAATAGATTCGAGTCTATCGGGATTGGTTGGTTCAAATGACCTGTGCTCTGTTTCCAGAAGGACATAAGGTACATTTGTATGGGTCTGCGTCTAAGTGGACCGTAGTTGACCACTTCTCCCAGACTGACCAGTCGGCCCAGAAGAACTCTCTCGCCGGAAGAGCTCGGCAGGTGAAGAACACCGCGAGCATCTCCTCTAGCAGATCTAGGGCAGCCGGCGAAGGCCGAACCCGCCCGATCCGGAGATCGAACTGAACCCCCAGGTGTATGAACAACTGTGACGGGGTCAGCGCTGACTTGGGTATGTTGACTATCCAGCCGCTGAGAAGCGTATGGAATAGCGTCAACCTGATCGCATAGGTGACCGCCGTTTCCGACGGTCCCTTCACCAACCAATCGTCGCTGTAGGTGCTGATATCCACACCACACCTCCGTAGGACGACCGATAGGGCATCCACTACCCGTGTGCAAACTCGAGGGGCAGATGAACGGTAATGTTTGGAATTCCAATATCTTGCCGTCGATGGCGAACCTTAGATACTTTGTGTAGTCCGAATGAATCGGTACGTGAAAGTATGCGTCCTTCAAATCTATTGAAGCGGCCCACATGCCGACCCGTAGGCCGGCCCGTACAGATCGAAGAGTTTCCATCTTGAATCTCTCGATGCGAATGTAACGGTTGAGGGGCCGTAGATTGAGGACCGGTCGCCATCCCCCGGTTTTCTTGGACACCAAAAACATCCTGGTGTAAAACCCCGGATCCGTTGCCGGATCTTTCACCTCTACTACCGCCGCTTTGGCGAGGAGGGAAGTTATCTCGTCCCGTATAATGGTAATTAGACGGGGGTCTCGAGGTAACGGGGTCACCAGTGGGGTCCCTGTCAGCGGAGGTGAACGGTTTGGAGCGCTGCACTGTATAGATTCCACCAAGAGGTGAAATGCGCGAGACGGCCTCCAACAGGCAGTTCCGGACGCCGACAAAGAAGTGTCGAGTCCGGTGGGTCCCCCCCAAACTCGTGCTGAGCTTGAGGTTGGTGTCCTGGGCAGTGGGGGAGCGCACACTGACCTGTCAGGTGCGTTTCCCACCCTTACCAGCGGGCTTAGAGGGGTTGTTAGACCCTTTCTTGCCCTTCCCCTTGCCACGGTTGCCTCTTCTGGCTTTCTTGGGCTTCGAAGAGCCGGAGAAAGTATCAGTAGGCCTGGAAACGCTGGCTTTGCGTTTCCCCTTAGCAAGGGTCTGGTGTTGTTTGACCATGGACTCAAACTCCTGAGAGTCAATATGACCCTCTTTGAGTCCATTGGAGAACAGCTCATCATTACCGAGAGGTAAGTTGATGAGGTTCTGCGCATGGTCTTTTGAGCCCAGTCGAGACTCAGCCAGGAAGAGTCTCCGTCGGGCAATCTGCACTCTGGCTATCACCCTCGTCAGAAGGTCCAACCCCGTTGCAGTAGCCAACTGCATACAGTGGTAGAACTCTGGAGGTGCTTGAGGAACCGATAGCGGTTCTCCAACGCCAGCCGGAAGCACCACGGGTTTCGGAATCGCTTCCGCATCCATGGAGTGCGGCCGGGACACTGCATCATCAGCCGTACGCTGCAGGGCAGCTACGTGCGATGCGTGTGTCATGTGCAGTAGGTGGCTAAAGGTTCGTAACCCGGCCCGGGCCGAACACTCTGCCGCCTTGAGCTCTTCCTCGACTGACCGACGCAACGTATCGTTTGGATGTAGATCCTCCCGATGTTGCTTGCCTGTCAGGAAAAAGGCGGACTGCCGTCCAACCTTCGAAGCCGATTCCGTCCGCTTGACTTCGGACGGAGGGCCTCTGAAGAGCTCAGTGAACCCGGGTGGAGCCGTACGCAGGGAACGCTTACCCTTTCCCTGCGGCCTCACCGATAGCGCATCGAAAGCCTGATCCACGAATGGATCCAGCCCTAACGAAGGTAGCTCAGGCCGGCGAGCCGGCGGCTGACCTGTTAGCGATCGCTTAACGGGTTCTTGCTGCTTAGTGTTCGAAGGGACACCGCACACTTCAGCAGCACACGCTAGCGACCTAGTCCAAGAGGACATATGGCCGAGCGTAAGGAGCTGTGGGCCTCTCGGTATCTTCTGTTGGGCGGCAGCCCGCAGAAGAGCCGCATCGATAGTATCATCGATGGTAACCACTTGCTCCTGGTTCAAGTCAACGTGAGGGACGGAGTCCTCTCCGGATCTTGAACCGACCTCCATATCCGTATCCTCAAGCATCCGATCATCAAGAGAGCCGATGACGGAGCCGGATGAAGATCCTAGGTCACCCATGGGGCATAACCAAGAGGATTGGATATGCTCCCCGCTCAACGGGTAACCGTCACGGCCGAGGCCGGATGTTCCCGGTTGAGCAGGGTCATGATCACGAGCACGGGCTAGCAACCCGGCATCGAAGTGATCACGGCCACCGTACGACGCCACAACACGGACCGAATGGTCCGTGTCGGCCAGAGATTGATCGACCTCAATCTCGGCTAGGCTGGTGGACTTAGCCATCCCGTCGAGCACAGTTGTGCTCCGACCCATACCATCACCCGTCGGACTCCGAGAGGGATCGGACGGTGTCTCACTAGCGACTAGAGTCGTAGGAGCAACCGATGGTCTGGGTGGAACTACAAGAGTCTCAGACGGGCCGCGCAGAGTCTTGGTTCGCACCTTTGACTTGCGCGCCCTGCGTTTCTTGGTCGAAGAAGGACCAGGGGGCTTTCCCAACGCGGCGCTCCTCATACGGGGGACCACGAACACCGGTGTGCCTATTTCGCCGGCAGCCGTCGCGCCCTGGGACACGCCCAGAGCACGATAAAGCTCCACAAAACGTGCATCAAGCTCCGCTTCGGGTATAAATCTTCCTACGGGTTGGGAAACCGCTGGAAGACCGGAATCGGAGGCAGCCGGGTTCATGGTCGGTAGTGCCGCCACGGACCGTGAACGTACCAACAGCCAGGGCTGAAAGACATCCTCCGGCCAGGCAGAGCATACCTCGCACCTATTCCCTTCCGTACATAGCGAGCATTTCGAGCACTCCTGCCCAATGGTACCCTTAACCGACCATTGATGGCATTTAGAGCAACCGGACGGGGAAGCTTTTCCAGATTTATCCGAGTCAGACATAATTCTGAAAAATATAGATATGATTATATTAGTGTCAATAATCATATCATACAGAGCATTCAACTTCTCACAGTGCCAGCTCTGAGCTTATAGAACGATCCCTCACAGGTGTAGTCCTCTCATAGTGTACTACGGACCTCATAAAATTATACCACCACAACAACATAGATGCCACTATGTGTACAGAAGCGAGCTCAATCAATAAAGAAAGTATCAGTTTCTAGGTATTATTATAAGAGATGGACCCCATCGTAACTGTCCATTCGTAAAACTCAAGCGTACAACACCGTAATGCGCAACAATGAATAGTAATTCACTGTATAGGTATCAGTATAGCCCCACTTGACTGAATACCTTTGCAGCACTACATGCTGAACTACTATACATGTGCAAATGTATAGTTGATAATTACGGTACACATATATACATTAACTGTAAATAGTACTGGAGCGAAAGAATGTTTGGAACGTGAAACATTATAGTCAGTATTTATTCCCATAACATGCCAAAAATACCTCGCATCGTTCTACTAATATACAGACAACAATGTGCTATTGTTGTGATACACCTTTCTCTGAAACGTAAATCCAAAGTGCGAATATCAGTACAGAGATCAAGCTATAGTATAGCTGTTCTACATGTACCTGCTTTGTCTTGCCAAGGTATATCCAACAACCTATAGAAATTCGCACAATGAGTTCACAGTAACAAAGAGGTTACGTAACTTCTCCAGCAAAGGACTCTATGACCCCGACGCACTATCTCGAGAGAGTGTGCTGTCGGTCAAAATGGCTGCCTAGTAACATGTCAACAAGAGTCCCCTACCAGATCAGTAACGTTCAACGTAACCTATGATCGTAAAAGCCAATTCCGTGCCATAGTTTGTCGTGCCAGCCTTGCCGTGCCAGACATTTAACATATTTATCACAATGGTATACGATTTACAATGAAACAACGTATATATTATTCTCAATGCAGAGCAGAATAATCCCATAGTGAAGGCATAGACCCGATATGCTTGTTTACAGAATGGCGAGCACCATTCTGAGCGATCCCATACACTGAGGATTTCTACTGTACATATTTTTTAACAAAAATATACAATGAAATGCGGTAAGGAATTCGGTATAATGAGAAAGTACATAAATGTAAAAACTCACGGACCAATACGGGAGGCTTGAGAGCACGAGTAAATCCAATGAATGTATATGAATCTCCTTAGTTGAGGAGCACAGTAAATTCACGTGTGGGTTTGATCGTGCTAGAAATCAAACTGAGGAATTGAGTTTTTGGCGGGAACTTAAGCGGTCAAGGTCGCCGAAGTTGATGGAGGCCCTGGAGGGGGGTGTCCGTTTTTTCTGGCATTTGGTATAAGAGGTTTAGAATCTACCCAACAGTATTACATAATATTGAATATTATGCACAAGGTAAGTATAAGGTGTCTTGATATAAAACGATGTCTCCAACGTGATACGCCGTACTTCTCTCCCACCAACATACAAGTACAAACAGGGAGAAGGATATGGCGAAGAAATGAGTTGGACCAGGCAAATTATTCCCATCTGGTATGATTTCGCTCGCGGGACATAAATAATTACATCATCATAATCGCGAGATTCTTCAGGTTATGAAAAAGTTTTCAAAACGCATTCGCTAGTCGAGAGGACCCCCCCTCCCACACACACACAATTCTCTGCGTGAGTGACTGCTACTACAGGGACAAGGAGGGAATAACATGAAAATTAGCAAAATGTCATTCATTTCAATAATGTTTCATTCATCAATTATTCGCGATTTTTTAAACATATACAAATTAGCAACCTTTAGAGGTTTTATAGCGACAATGTGAATTTACAATGGATAGTGAAAATACATTAACTCATAGATTATTGTCTAATTATATGCCACTGGTGTGACTTTCATCTCTGTTATTTCTTATACGTCAGCGGAGAGTCGTATTCATCATAAACAGTCATCGAATTTGTCTGTTTAAAAGGCCATCAGATAACCATTCTAAAGGCGCTTTTCCAAACTGAATGATTTGATACAGAATCTTCTTTTCAATATTGTCCTTTCGATTCTCGGCCAAGTGGTATAGTTGTTCCTTGTACAGCTTCATCAACGTCTATCGTGTAACGAATTTGGGTTATCAGATTTACTACACAAAGTCGAGGGGCTCCAGGCACGACGGAAGCAATTGGTGGTTGGAGGGGCCACTATCACAGCACAAGTAGGCGAGGGTTCAGGGGCGGCCTAGGCACCGGAAGCTCCAGGGGTCTTAGATGACCGGAGACGCGTTGTAGTTTATTTCCGGGCAATAAAACAAAAAATCTTGTTTTTGACATTTTGTTTAAATATTCGCATTGAAGAAAATGATGATGTTCGGAGGTATAAATAATTTCTAATCGAATGGTTCATTAAGCTTTTACCATGTCACTAACGCATTTTTTTTCTACTTGTTGTGGAGCCGAACACAGTTCAGCTTGTGAATGCGAAAGAGCAAGGATATACCCCCATGTTTATTGAAAAGTAAAATCTGCATTCAATACAGATGTTTTCCCGCTTCACTCTAACTTTCTCTGCCTTGTTTTTGTTTTGTTTTGTTTTTGTGTTCGTTTTTTCTTTTGCTGAATATATTGGGGGGGCAAGCCCCCCCGCATCACCCCACACACACGGCCGCAGCCTCTGGTAGAGAAGTCCAGTGGAATTTTACAATGAGGCTTTGGTTACTGACTACCATGATTTGTTTACCAGGGATGACAACGACATGGGATGCACGACTATGGTAAAACATCATATAAAGTCCGGTAATGCGCTGCCGATCCGGATACCTCCATGCCGTCCGCCGATCCATACCCGAGAAATAATTCATCAGCAAGTTGACGAGATGTTGCAGAGGGCGCCAGTCGTACTTGTCAAAAATAAAGATGGAAGAATGCATTTCTGTGTGAACTACCGTGCCCTGAACAAAGTAACGGAGAAAGACAGGTGTGTCCGGTTATTGGCAAATGCAGGTAGCGCCAGAAGACAAGTGCAAGACCGCGATTGCGACCCGGAAGAGACTTTGCCAGTTCCGAGTTATGCTATTCGGGTTGTGTAATGCGCCCAGAACATTTGAGCGCTTAATGGAGGCAGTTCTGGCTTGGCCTCCATTACATTGGAAGAGATGATGCAGCACCTGGGAGGATTCTTCTCGAGATTGCGATACCACGGCATCAAATTGAAACCGAATGTACCATTGGAGCACGGCAGCTGGTATATCTTGGACATGTGGTCACGCTGGACGAAATTGGTACAGACCCAGAATAGACACGCGCTGTGCAAAACTGACCCATTCCTGTATCACAGACGGAGGTTATACAGGAATGGTGACTATGTGGTGCCCCAGATGTGACGTCTGCAATCGAAGGAAGCTGGCGGGAAGGAAGCCGACGGGCCAGCACTGTGGACAGAGGACGGGCAGTCCGGGGAAAAAATCGCCGTTGATATCCTTGGGCCATTGCTAATGACAGAAACAGAGAATCAGTATGTAGTCGTGATCAGCGATTATTTCACGTGATGAGTAGAAGCCGTTGCCCTGCCGAATCAAGAAGCACCGTGGCACATGTGTCGAGTTTCGGAGTCCCGGCGGCCATTCACTCAGACCTGGGGCGGCAGTTTGAAAGCCGTGTATTCCGTGAAATGTGCCGAATTCTGAGGATGCGAAAAACACGCACCACAGCCTACCATCCCTGTCTAACGGCATGATTGGGATATTTAATAGAACTCTTGCACAAATGCAACATGCCAGTATTCATCGACATCCCGACAATTGGGACGTCCACATCCCGCTAGTGTTATCATATCGTGCAACAGCACATGAGACAACCGAGTACTTCCCAAACATGATGTTTGGTACCGAAATAACCATGCCTTCCCCAGCCGCACCGCACACCACAAAGCATAGGAGCTAGTGCAGTGGGTAGAGACCCTCCGTGGTGAAATGGCTGAAATTCATCAACATGCTCGAGGAATCACGGGGAAAAGTCTAAGACGGCAGAAGCGAATAAACGACATCAAAGCATTCCCCCAGAAGTTGAAGCCCGAAGATCAGGTGTATCTACACGTATCAGCCACGAAACCCAGCCAGAAATGGAAGTTATGAGACAGTTGGGGTGGGCCTTATGTTGTTAAGAAAGCTTTAACCGATGTGACCTACCGCTTAGCTGATGAGGATGGGAGGCTGCAGTTAGTTCCTCCCGACCGATTGAGGCCATTCTATCCTAGGGAAGTGACATCCAGCGAATCAGGTGAGTCGGACGAAAACGATGGAGAGGTGGACACTGAATAACAGTCAGAACCCAGGGTCACTTTTCCTTATCATATGGAGCATCCTGTTGCAGCTAGACTATCGGCAGTGGCCCGTGAACCTCGTGTAACGAGAAGAGGTCATACTGTTCGGCGTTCCCCGAGGTTTGATGATTACGAGGTTGAGTTGTCTACACCTACACGACCATACCCTGACGCTAGGGCAGAGGAGCCTATTGGATCACAGAGTGTCGTGATCAGTGGCACGAGAATCGTATCCCAGTACAGACCACCTTCGAGTCTGGCCCGAGACGCCGTTCTCCAACACATACAAACCGGAGATGCACTGTTAGACGACCAACAAGATATAACTTGCCAGATGAGTTAAGGAGCCAGTTGTGTCCTTGGTGGTGCCATGAAGTTTCTCGCCGCTATCTCCGCTTGGGTTTGAGCGATTTAATTGAGCGATTTAATTTAATTGGCTGTTAGAGCTTGACCTATTGTCGCCGGGGACAGCTCGGCCAGGAGCCGAAGGATCAGCCGTCGTGTAATTATCTAATCTCCAAAGGGAATATTTGTTTGATCATTTGTTATCCACGATTACGTCAACTCTGAGGGCCGAGCGTCACGACGAGAGCGTCAAGATTTTCGAATTTTCGTAGTGTAACGAATTGGGGTTTTGAGATTTACCACACAAAGCCCCCGGAGTGGTTCTCGGGAACACAAAAGTGAACAGCGAGTCACATGACTGATATTCTTCGGCTGACAATGCTACGCTGTATGGACTGAAAATTGCTTGGCAATTGATTATTAGAGCAAGATTGAAGCTGTAATTTGTGTGAAATAAAGCTTACATTGTCCCGAGTTGATCAACTGCTCAAATCCCGGCTAAACGATTCTTCAATGCGAGAAATTCTGAGAAATCGCCTTCAATGAAGGGAGTTCCCTGTTGCCATATATGGAATGTGACGTCACAGTCCTATATAAACGACGATGTCCGCCAGTCTTGGCAGACGAGAAAAGAATTTCGAGGTGAACACGTGTCCAGAATGTTGGGGAGATATTCTTCGGGTGTAGAAGTTTACTTCGACTGCCATGCGGGCAGAGCTGAAAAGACAAATCACCAAGCACATTCCTACATAATAATTATATGATACAATGTTCAATTCGCAACGAGATCAGGCAGAACATGAAAGTGTTTTGCGCCAGTCCAATCTCGAAGACAACTTCTGTATCATTCTAAGGGTACGGGAATACAGCACACGAGCTGTAACTAGATCAGGCCTGTAACGGGCTCCGGTCAAACCACAGTGAGGGTGGTTATATATTTAGAGGGGAGCCTGATATTGGGGATAAGAGAGACAATATTAATATTGTAGAATAAATACAGCTTCCTCTGACAGCCTGGCAAGTTATATAATTGAGCAGACCCGCAAGGGTACCAGTCTAAAAAGTGACTGCGTTCGGGCATGATTTCATGTCAGCCGGAAAGGGGGAAGTAGACTAATAGGCCCTAATAGTTTTGGGGCATACAATTCCTTCATCGAGACACTGGTCAGTCACATACTTGATAAGACCCTCAAGGTTACAGGTCTGACAGTTGACCATCTAGTTCTGCAGGCTGGGGAGAATAGTGAAGCAGTGCACAGTAATATTACATCCACACGGTGGCTAGCCACGACCTGATCTGGTCAGAGTATTTATATTCGGCTCCAGTCTTAGCGTTGGCTGCGTCCAGTCCTACTTCTGTGCTGGGTGGGAAATATATAACATGAATCACTATTGCCTGCACTCGTCCAACATACATGACCCAATACACTACCATAGCCTGTTACTTCATCCCCGACGCTGGTCGAGTTTTGCAGGCAACGCCCGAGAGACGCTGCCAGTGGGATGCTGAGGTTGCCGGGAGTATATCTGATGTTGGGGACGTTACAGTGGGAAACAGCCGGGACGGGGCCAGGCCGTAAATTGCAGCCGCTTTACAGGGACGAATAACAATGCTTATGGATATTCAACCAGGCCGTGTACGAAGACACGGTGAGGCGGAGTGATCCTAAGGGAGTTTCTTGAAATTAGTGCACGAGTTCCTTTGTAGGAATGGCATATGCCGGTTCCCAAATGGGATACACCTTCCCCAGTTTGGAGTTCTGATCTGGATAGGGAGCAGTTCCATTTGGATTGGCCATTCCCTCCATGCCACTGCATGGTATAGTTAAGCAATCCTTTGTCTGCTGAGTTTCAAAAAGTATGCCATGGAGTTCCAAACCGGCACACCATACTTCTCTGTTTGGATTGCCTCATGCCAGTTCCTAATTTCAAGAAGCCCCCTTACAGCAGGGAGTGTCCAAGAAGGCCAGAGGGAACCTTGAGACGCCAGAACTGAGAGCGATGATAAACAGTCTTGCAGAAACTGTGGCCGCGACCAGGCCCATCCTTGTTTAGCAAGGGCTATTGTAAATATTTGTATATATTTCTATTGCATTGATGTTCAAGGTAAAAGTCAGCCCTGAGCGTTGAATAGCCTGCATTGATGGAGCCATTCGCGAAATCGGTCATGCGGGTGCCAAGAATCACCTGGTTCTGGACTAAAGTTTGTCTTTGCTGTTCCAGGTCATGATAGGATTGTCTTTCATCATTGAAAAATCATCATCATCTAACACCAAGCCAACTATTCTCTTGACCAGGACAGGCATGCACGTCTCTGACCCACTGCTGTGCTGGAGCTTGCCGGCTGTGGTGCTGCTGCCGGCTTCTGTGTTGATTATGTTGGTGGGGTGAGTTTGGTTTGATGTCGCGTTCCAGAATATTTCGGTCATACGGTGACAGCCAGTTTGAATGGGGAGGGAGGAGTTTAGTTCAATGTCACACTCAAAAATGTTTCGCTCATATGGTAACAACCAGTTTGAATGGTGGAGGAAGCTATAGTCACGAGAGAGAACCACCGCCTGTCGGCAAGTAACTTGCAAACTTTCACACATGCACCATCGGGACAAGACCCGGTGCCGGTTCAGCGGTACGAGGCAAGTGATCCCCGGCGACTTAGACCACTCGACCATCTAGGGCCCCCTTTATGGAGGTAGAACTAGTGGTAGAGACACGCCCGTCTTGCATTAAACCATTTTCTGTGTACCACAGGAGGCCAAAAAATATGCTTAGAGCACCATTCTGTAATACTTTTGTCTTTCATTCTTGAAGATAACTTCCATACAAAAGCCGCTTTCTGGCTGTTTGGAACTACTGATGCACTACACTCGTTCATGGTTTGCCTGTTTAAGGTATCCCTTAACTAACGTTATGGCACAGTTGTTAGTATTTCAATAACTGAAGTACTGCACTCTGTAACTGGAGTGCTACACTCAGCCCTGGTTTGGCGGTGTAACAGGCCCTTCCATCAAGTACCTTTAGTGATACACTAACTGTTCAACAAAACATCTATGTACTGGAGCCAGGGTTTATATAAATTTTCCAGGACTTCCCAGGTACTAAATTCTTATTTTCCAGGCTCATTTTCAACCGTCAGAATCTCTTCAGGCGTTTACCAGATCACAAATTAGATCTTCCCTGATCCTAAATCTTTCATGACTTCAAATAATCTTGTTAACCCTACCTGATCAAGGGGTGGGGAATTCCCGATGTCAGGCCTTGCATTCCATAAGTCACACCAGGCTGATTGATGGACCTGGTATTGGCTGTCAACAGGGCTGATTTGCTCACAGCGGGGTTGATTTAAATTAACCTATATTATTATAACTTTTTAACAGGCTGATTAAGTAGGCCCCCGTGTGGCCCCCCGAGTTGATCAACCCCGTCACAGTGACAGGGCTTGCATGTGTGAAACATTCCACATTCTATTCCTCCATTTGCCCGCTCAGACAAAATGCATATACTTCATAGAGTGAGTGAATATGATTTAACGTTGCTTGCAAAAATATTTCAGTCAAATTTATGTTTGGGTACTATTCCTTTTTACCTGGAAACCTCACGGGTAGGGTCCTATCCCTTTTCACACTCGGGAACCTCTTACGACAAGCTGTCTGAGGTGCTGAGGGCTATTGTTAACATGACCATGATAACCCGGGTTGTGCACAAAGACACCCACGGTCAAACTCGAGAGGCCCACAGGGCTGTACTTTGCAGAGCATGCGTTACAACTAAATATTTGCGACTTGCGACCGACTCGAGGACGATCACGGCCAATGAAAGAACACTGAAATAAACCATATTAACAGCAGCTTTTATTTCCATGTACTATACATCAGTACTTCACTGATAACAATTTGCATAATATGTCAAGTTGCTCACTTGATGTTTTTTTAATTACAATATCTGTGAAAGAGTATGATCAAGAACTTTCCCTCCAGATGTCACCAAAAGAGATGAGCCCAACCCATGGTCAAGAAAATCCAGTCGACTGATTAAAACCAGATCCAGAAAAATGAAAACCCAAGCGGTTAAGTTCCCCAATGTTGAAACAATTGATTTGGCTCGAAACCATAATGATCAGTCCCTGGCATGGAGAGCAATCCCAAGTGAGATCCAGTAGCAAGATACCCACAATTACCAAATTTGTCCTCATCCGGTCAGGTTTTCACAAGTTATTGTCTAGAAACAGAATTTTAACTTGGCCCCGAGGTGACGGCAGATTGACACGGAAAACAACCCCAAGCGAGATCTTCAGGCGAGGTACCCACAAGCCAAATTTGAAAAGAATGATTTAGAATCCGTTCAGTTCAACAAAAGTTATTGTCCGGGAGGGAGAAGGGAGGCAGGGAGGGAATTTGGCTTAATGTCACACTCAAGTTATTGTCCGGAAATGAAATTGTAAAACAATAGACGGAAATGAAACATAGACGGATCAGCATGAAAAACAATCCCAAGCTAGATCTTGAGAAGAGGTACTAAATTTGAGAAGAATCCGTCGAGTTCTTCGGGAGTTATTGTCCAGAAATAAGGTCCGACGGATGCTCGCACAGATGGACACACCCCAGTACTATAGTCCCTCTTCAGTTTTTCAGACGTTGGGGGACAAAAAACTCCATCTTAAATGTCGCTGATTTAGGATGAGACCCAGGTTTCCTTGTTCAACAACAGTTCTCGGTAGATCAAGGTCACATGTCTAGCTCATCTCACTTTGGAACGAGGGGGCGACAGGTGTACACTACAGTATATATGTAAATCTCATATATATTCGCTTGCTTCATCAAAATACCCCCTACCCAAAAATGATTTTGGCCGGTCATTTTTTTTTTTTTTTTTTTTTCAATTTCACGCTAAAATTAGAGCTATTTCCTGTAAATGTGAGTGACCTGTATTAAAAAAATATATTTTTCAACCTTCCTACCCAAGTTTTTAAACGGTAGGGTTACGCCCAACAAATTTTTAAGGATGGCCCAATTTCCAACTAACATCAACAGAATTTAGATGTTTTCAATTCCAGGACAATTTTCTGTTCATAATATCTTGTGGTCAAACGGTCATCCCCTGCAGGCAATAGTGGCCCGACCTTGATGTTTTCAAACATACATCCCTAAATTGTGGGAAAGGTTTGTGATTGGTCAATACGCTGAGCATGGAAACGGGCGTGTTGATCACAGAAATACAAGAGCGCCAATTAAAGATTGGGCGAGTATTTTGCAGATTTGGTTTTAATCAGATTGGTGTTGGTAAGACCTAATGTCATACAGCTATTTGGTCAATATACAGTGAATGAGTGGATATGATTTAACGTCGCTTTCAACTATATTTCAGTCATATCACGACGTTGGGTTATATTCCTTTTCACACCCGGGAACAACACGGGTCCGAGGTGGGGTCCTATTCTTTTTCACACACTGAAACCCCACGGGTGCCTCAGTTAGTCGCCTCTTATGACAAGCTGTCTGAGGAGCTGAGGCCTATTCTTAGGTCAATATACATGTCAAGTCATCATAATCTGGCAAGTCACCAATCAGAGCACCTGTTCAAGCCAGAGAGAACATTGTAACTTTTCTGAATACTGCTGAATAGAATTTCAGATGACAGCAACGACTGATCCAGAAGCAGTTATAGGTGTACATGAAGCTTGACCTTACATGCATTATAGTGACCCATCATGATCAACATGAACCATCAGGATCAATCAGTGACTCATTATGAATTCAGTGACCTATCACGGTCAATCGATCCCCTAGTTATCAATTAACACCACATGATCAATCAGAGACCAGTCATGATCCAACACTCGGTGGTCCAGCATGGCCAATCTGTGACCCGTCAAGATCAATCAGTGACCCATCATGGTAACCGTAAATCACTGATCGATCATGATCACTCAGTGACCCATCGTGATCAAACAGTGGCCCATGATCAATCAGTGACAGACCCATCAGTATAATCCAGTCAAGTTACAAGTGTCACAAGACCCAATCATTTATGATTATGAAAACTGGCATTACTGGGGGTCATTTACAAGCGTCAACTGACACAATGTAACATGCTTCATGATCGTCTGTGTTATAGTGAGGAGCAATTGTACAACATGCAATATCTATACAATGCAGGTGATGAACTACAACAAACATTTTGATTTATCTTCTGTTCTATGTACAATAATGAACAAAAGAGATGTCATCAATCTTTCAACAAGTCAAACAGTCAGACATTTGCTTCTAGATTTGCACAGATCTATGATTCAATATACATGATGTAGGTAATCTTGAAGCAGAACGATGGATTGTATTACCGGAATGCTGAATGGCCGATCTGGACACAATAAAACCCTACAATTCTACGATGGGTGAGATAATTTCAAACTGAAGGTGTTCAATGAAATAGCAGCGAGTGAGCAATGAATCCCTGAAATTCTCCCCATCTTGCATGTCTTGCAAGGGCTTTAACAATCTGCAGAAAAATAATAGTGGCGAACCCCCTTATTTGCCCATTTCTCTTAAAAAAAACACGCATGCGTGTGCCCTTTTGAAAGTGAACCATCCCTCAACATATCCTGAAGAACCCACAATCGTGGATTTCAAGGATTCCAGATTTCAAGGACCTGTTGTACCAGGAAATACCCCCACTAATGAAACAAAGTCTCGCTGTATTTTCCATCTCTTTTGTCTCTAATCTTCGCTGGCCTGAACATAAAATTAAGGGGGGAGGGGAGTTAATATTACATTTGGTTTAAATGTCACACTGAAGGTTATTTCACCCATATGGTGACAGCCAGTTTGAATGGTAGAGGAATCTCGAGTACCCGGAGAGAACCATCACCCGTCGGCAAGTAAATGGTAAACTTTCACACATGCACCTGCAGGACTCGAACCCGTGCCGCATAAAATTAACGACTTTCAAGGACTTTTTTTTCCCCAAAATATCAAGTTTTCAAGGCCTTAAAATACTCCAAGGGAAATTCAAGAACTTTCATGAAAATCAAGGTAATGGATGAAGCCGGTATGGACAGGTGACTCGTACTCTTTACAAACATGTCTACACTGTTAGGCTGGAGTCCATGTCAATTTATTTACACAGCAGTTCGTATGGATGCAGCGATTCTAGTCTGCAGCGATTCTAGTCTGCAGCTTTTCACCATGCTCACCTCACCAGAGCAAAATCATACCACAGTGACATGAACCGAGAAAATATTTCACCGTCATCGTATGCCTCGATGCACAGCGTATTGTTTTGTTTGTCCTTGTAATATATATTGTCCATGTAAAAATGTCCAGTTTTAGAACTCTCACACTCAGGAATCTGTGGCTTTGTAATGATCCTCGTCAATCGTTGAGTAGATGTGACCTTCACTGCTTAAAAACTCAATGGCATCTCTGAAGAGAGAAAAATAAAGGTAGAAAAGACCGGAAATGACATTGTTTAAGAACAACTAATAAATCCACCTTCTCCTCCACTCCACTTTCACAGACCGGTTCTGCAATACGACCGGAACGACTCCGCGGACCCAGACATGGCTCACTGAGCATCAGTCCAGTTTCAGGCAAAATATCTTTAGGTCATTAAACACCATTTCTCCTTATGCTACGACATGGGGAAATATGTTCAACTGGAATAATTGTGGTGACTACCCTATTTCTTCTAATTTTTCAAACAGCATTCTAGACTCAGAAGCAGAAAAAATCCATCTTCATGTCAACAGAGGCTAAATACTGTGGCATGGATATGTTATTTATCCCAAGAACTGAAACGATAGCTAGTGAAATTTGTAGAATGTTTGCAGAATCTCCACAGTAGCCTAAAGTTTAAGTTTTGCCATCTGAATATTTAGAAGAAATAGGGTAAACTTGATGTTATTCTACAAGATAAACAAAGGGCTATCATCCTTAATCTTAACAGTTCGGCATCTTTGATCTGGAATTCACTCATCACCAAAGGTAGTTAAAATAGTTTGTCATATATAAGCATCCATAAATTTTCTGACTCCCTTTCTGCCTGTACAATACAGTACAGGGTAGTAATAAGTTGAACTTAAATGCGACTAGAGAAAACCGAAACATGAGCAAATTTTTGTGCTTACTAGAGTGTCCACGTTTTGATCACAGTTGAAGAGAAACACTCTCGCAACTATTAAATATTAGGCACAGTTCGTGATATTTACCAAACGTGTCACACATCTCATTCCCATCGGTTGCATTAAAGAAAACTTCACGTGCAGTCACGAGGAGTCATGCGCTTGTTCTCTGCTCGACACATCAGCTTTTAGCGAAGCATTATTTTGATTGAGGTTTGCATGCGAGGGAATCATTTTCATGGTACGGGCTCGGGGATTCATAGAAGTCCAAAATTTTGCCACCAGATACTGAAATTTCAGTATTTTTTTTACCTCAATTGAGTTTTTATCAGTTTTTGCCACCGGCGTCCTGATTGCTATTGAGTTTTTAGGTGTTTTTGCCGCCGCCATATTTAATGGTTCTGAGATAGAGTTTAAAGCTTAGAATAAAGTAATATAACCTCAAATTTGACATAATCATTGAACTGTCAATTTATTTGAACAAGAATAGAATATTCTATCACCACAAAGTCAGCCTTCTAGGGGTGCAGTCTATCGGAGATGGCTCAATTCCCATTGTTTGAGTTATGAAAATATTTTTGTCAATTTAAATAATCCATATCCTTCCTAATTTGGAATGAACGAGATCTGAATTGCGATATTTAATCCCAATCAGGGGTTTTTCCTAAAATGTTGAACAGGCCTCGAAATAAGACAGCATGGGGTGATAACAAAATTTATCCCCTGATTTTTGGTCCAGGTGATCGATTTTTTGATCTAGTAGATCAACCACGTAACCAATCGATCACCTGAATCTAGTGATTTCATGTTGTATGAATGGATTGGTTTTTCTTAAGTGGAAATTGTGCAAAATGACTCAATGTGCATGACAATTCACTAAATTCATTTCAGGAAATATATCCAAGATAAAACGTGATATTTTAAGAACGTGTTTTACTCCTTCCTGACTGTCTCTTAACCCTACTAGCAGTGCTGTCGATTTCCGAGTGCCAGGCTGTCAAGCATTGTTGAACCTTTCAAAATGGGTTCAAAAACGCTGTCTGTCAAGTCATTGGAATTGACAAATAAATGAAATAATGGATGGTATTTGATGCACGATACATTAATTTGAACCCCTGAACATACATTCGGAACATATTTTGCATTTTACAGCTTTAGAAATATTTAGGTAACGCAATTTGGCAAAAATATTGTACCGTAAATCTCACGTAAGAAATTTTTATCACTTTCAGATTAGGGCTATTCCAGTAAAAAGTGGGGGGGGTGGTTTGAAGGCACTTCCAAAACACACCCACCACCTACCGACATGATTTTATTTATACCCCCAGAACCTACCGGATGCCTTTATGAAATTTACCAACAACCCCCCAACAATGATTAATTTTCTAAAAAACGCCACAAAATTTTTCACCAAGCACCCACCGTATATATTCACTGACTTTCCAAACCACCCACCCACCAACAATTATTTAATTTCATATTAATTTGATACTTTTAATACATGTTTCTTTTTCTTTTTCAGGATCACAAGTGTGCTTTTCCACCAGGCATGATTTCCTCATGAAATAAAGAATATTATTATTATATGTATACTTTGCAGTGGATGGCATTTTCCTTCAGCAGACATGCTTTAAGAATACTTCTGTATCCGTGTTACAGACTTAATGATAAGAACCACACTAAAGGACTAAGAAGAAATGTTTTAGGAACATAATTTGTCTAGTTTCTTCACAGATATGCTGTGCACATAATTTTTACATTTCAATAATTCAACCACAAGAACTATTGCAGGTGACATCTGCAGGACAAAAGGCATATATTTAGGGACAGCTGCCCAGAGATAACTGAAAGCAGGGCTTCACACTTCGCCCTAGTTCCTTCCCCCCCCCCTGCTGCTGATTACAATGAAAGAAAGAGTTAAGAATTGAAAAAGAGTTAATTTTTAAAGAGAATTGTTGCAGATTAGAAGAGTACCTGTGGTTAAATTATTAGAGTGTATACACACAGAAATTAGACAAACACCACAGGGTTCAAATTCAAGTTCTTTAATATCACATATATGAACAATTGTCAACATCTGACTAGACATTCACTAATGAAAGTTAAACAGCTAACACCTATATAATTTTCATACTGCTATTGTGAAGTTTGATATTCCGACTAGAGTTACTCATTAGTAGCAAAATAAAATCCAAAGCTCTGCTATTAATACTTCAGCCATTGTTACCTTGTGACAATTACAATTCATTTTTTTCGGAGATAACACACGATTCTATTTCTATAAAACATGTTGCTGTGTACCATTCAAACTTAGTGAAACAAAAAAATAATAAAACAAAATGGCATAACTTCACCGTCTTCAGCACTATACCCCAAATGAGGTAATGTAACCCAACTTAGGTATAGTAGCGCATATGAGGTATTCAACCCAACCTGTTATATTGTTTGGATTTCACATTTGTTTCTTTCTGCAATATACAGGAATACCGGTATCCTAACGATTGCCTTTGCCTGACGAAGCCTGCCTGACGGTGGTTGGCCTAATAATGTCAGGAGGACATTTCCCCGTAGTTGTAACTTGCAGTTGTTGTTGTTGTTACGTTCGGTTGTCGAGAAAAACAACAAAATCTCCACTCACCACCGTTCATGCGCTCATATGAGTAGTAGTAGGTCTACAAAACAATTTGCACATACTGTTGCGGTCGTCTCCGCATTCTGTCTGTCACACGACGGCCCGACAAATGTGTTTACTTTCGATACCACGTGTTTTTACAGTTCGACAAATGTGGTCAACCCGACTTCGTTCACGGAAATAACCGAAGGCTAACTGATTTATCTCCCTTGGTAGTTCGTCAAAGCTCGTACACCGCATTCCCAAAGCCCGCCTTCGCCTTGTCCAGGGTCATGTTATGAACACCGTAATGTAAGTGGATCCGCAAGGTACGGCAATGGGAACAAGGTTTATAGATTTCCGAACTTCATATGCGATAAACTGACCGTGTTTTGCTGTTCCAAACGGCACATTTGCATTGTCAAAACTCGTAAAATTCCTCGATACATTTTCCCCCTTGCGGCGGACCAACCGACATTATTTTTTTATTCCACAAGAATGCACAACCGACACAAATTAATGAACATCTAAAAAATTTTTTGTACAACCACCTACCGACACGTTTTTAAAGTGCCGTCAAAGGCCCCCACACACTTTTTGCTGGAATAGCCCTTAGTAACGATGGATGGTCTGTTTTGCTTCATTCCGACTAAATAACTCGTCTAAAATCTTATAGATGTCACGATATGTATTCCTAATTACACTTAGGATAAAGAATACTGAACATTTATTCAACATTCGGTAAAAATCCTGTTGTTTATGCGACGCGTGGTTTCGGTGAGCGAAGCCAAACACCATTGTGATTCTGTCGAATTCGACCACGGCGCATTGCGTACTCAAGCGATATTTATGGTTGACCAATCATAAAGTCGGGTTACGTCAGGTGATCAGGTTTTCGCGGGGTTGAATGAGAAGACTTTAAAACACGTGACCATTTTACCCAATAACATCGACGCATTTCTACTACGTGACCCAAATTGAGAGAAACTAACCCGACACGAGCTGTTGCCCTTCAATTTTTTCACATACATACATCTCGAACGTGGAGAATGTGTTCCTGTAAACGATCTTGTAAACAAGGTGCATTTTTACTCGTTTTAACGAACTGTTCTGAATAAATGACGCGCGTACGTCTAAAAAAATTTTTAAACGGATTTGTTGGTCGAATTACAAGTTTTAGCATTCACCGGAATTGAGTTTATAGCTGAGAAATTGAATATTTGCTGTGCTAAACGCACACACTTCAGTTTTTTACAGTCCGAATTGAGTTTCCTAGTGAATTTTGCCACCGAATACCGGTGGCAAAAACCGACGTGTATGAATCCCTAAAAGTAAATTCTACCTGTAAATCGTTTGATTCAACCTAGCATACCATGGGCAAAATTGCTCCCTCTCAGCATGAATACTGTATGGGGGATTCCCCTTACAAGTGAAATCATATTTCCTTCAAAACCGGCTCACCTTATCGCTTTTTCCGGTACCCCCCTAAGCTGTTTACATATGGAATCTATGCTGGCTCCCTGGTCTGTCGGGTTATTCTTAATGAGCACATGGACCTGAAAGCAAAGTAAAAACTCATGAATAGGACATTTTCAATATCCAATCTACAGCAGAAACAAAGCCAAGTCTTCACCGCGAGTAAAATGGTAGGGGAGTGACTCGCAGCTCTCCTGAGATACAGCTAGACGTCCTCTACGAATGTTATAAAGCGAAAAAATACCCATCTCCAGGCCTTGCGTTTCGACGGGTATCCGGGTATCCGATACTCGTGGAGATACCCGTTCATTCGCTTCACGGGAATCTGTTTGGATACCCGTAAAATAATGTCGGGGGAAAATTTTGTCTATCAAAAAAACCATATTCGGCTTTAATAAACGATAGTTTACCTAGAAATCATCGACCGCAGGCTTTACAAATGGCGGAAGTTCATATTTTTACGACGTCTAAGTGGGCGGCGAATTATGGCAGCTGCGTGCATTCTCTTGTACTGGGCGATTTTCGTCGTATCATCTGTAGCTACGGGCATTTACACAAACAACCGTGCATAGGAGAATGCAATTGCGGAAACTATCGTGTTATGGTCGATGTTTACAAACGGTAAACATGGAGGACACGAGAGGGCTTGATTCCAATCTGCTTGAAAATGTCGAAAGGAAAGACAATATCTGTACAGGCTTACAACGGATGGCCAGATAATGTAAAGGATGGTTTTGTCTTCATACATAACGACGAAAACACGAAATTAACTCATTATAATCCCTGAAGTTAGTGCTGTGGTGAACTTCTCAAATGTGTGTTCATTGGAATTGTTCGTAATTTCTTGACTTATATCACTCAATTTTAAGTTCATATTGTGTGTTTGTTCAATTCATCAACATATTTAAGTTATATGCTAGGTGTCATGAAGATGGTATTACTATATATGCAGCACTTAAGTATAAACATTCGTAATGAATGAAGTCAGAAGCTGAGCTGGTGACCCGTGACATTCATAGTGAGAGACAGAGCTATTTTTTAGTCCATAATGAGAATATAATCAAGGTCCATAACCTTAAATCGAAAATTTTGAAGTGACTCCAAATTACAGCTCCAAATTAAATTAATTGAAGGAGACAATCCTTGACACAATTTCATAAATCATGCTGCATGTTATTGTGGTTGCTCAAGAGAAAGTTTATCCACTCATCCTATCACAGTAAAATTGACAGTTGATTGAACGGTCAAATATCAGCTCAGTGAATCGAATGGCAACACAGCGGTGGGGAACAACATGATGTGAGAATCAATTATCCTATTAACAACAGTAAACATGAAAAGAGTACATAAATGTTTATTCCACTTTAATCTCCACACTTCAATTTTTCGTCACTTTAGTGGATACTGGTAGATACCCGTAAACTGAAATTGCGAGTATCCGTTTGGATACCCGTGAATTTCGACGAAAAGCAAGGCCTGATCTCAGAAGGAGACCAGGCCTATCACCAATTGATGTTTACCAATTGATGCCCATAGAGAATATCATTACACCATTTTTTTTATCACCCAAAACAAAAATAATTGTGAAAAGTGGTGTCTGTGGGTATTGAAGGTTTTACCCAGTCTAAAACTGCAAATTTATACTTAAAAATTATTGGCCACGATAACCATGTCAAATTTGATGTCATTCGGAACTCCCGAGCGGAAATCTACGAAGGGGACTGATTCTACACTCGGGGGACGACAACATGAATTTCCTATGAATCTCCAGATGTGACGCGGCTCCGAAGCCCAATCACTCTCGCGGAAGCCTTAATCCCCGACCAGCAAATATTTCCCTGCGAGTCCAGATATTTTAAAAACTGTTTATTCTTTTCATTCGAAGCACGTTTCAATAGAAAATCATCAGTTTAAATGGTACACACGCCACGTATTGGCAAGATATAATTCCCGTGACGTCCCGTACAGTTCCCTGACAGACCGAAACACACGTGACCACGCTCTAGTCCAATATGGCGTCAATGGCCTTCGAGGGACATCTCAAACCGGAGATCCCCGAGAAGTTGCGAATGACTTGATGTGTGTGAGTTAACAGAAACTTCACAGCACACTATCACAACACATCTGAGGAACAAAGAGAATATTTAAGTCAAGTCTGATCACACAGCAGAATGATCAGACAACTCTTACCTGTTGTTGTGTCCCCTTTAGGCCCCCTGTGAAATCACCATTCACACCCATGGACATATTACCCCCAGCGTTCTGTACCTCCATTCCTGTACCTCCGTCTCCAGACTGTGAAGTAAAATTATCAACCTGAATCAGCGCACGGAGAACTATACGGTAGTCAAGGAACTACACGTAGTATGGATCAATTTCTATTTCATATTAAAGTGATCGTAACCCTCAAGTAAAGTTTCCGTCAAATTAAAGACCACTGGAAACGGTGTCGGAAAATACTTCTTATAATTTTTTATGATTTTGTTACACAGAGTAAACTGCAAATAAAGCATGGAATTCTATGGTGGTCTGTTGCGATCATCTCTAGGTCCGGTGAGGTCACAGTGCATCAAAACATATTTTGAACTTTGTATGCACTTTCCAATGCTTTAAAGGGTCAGACTCAGCACTAGATAAATAAGTGTTGAAAAGTTGGTGGTTGTGTCTTAAGCGGTTTTGCCTAAAATGCGTTAACGGACGGACGTACATGGCGACGAGAATACCCAAAGGCCAAAATGGCCGAGGGGTAAAAACCGGTGTGCTCAACCTCATACTCCAGTTTTGGTCTATGACACAGTTTTGGTCTACGACACATTGTCTCCACCTAGTGTATCCACTCACAAACAATTGCAACTGTGGATAGAAAATGGTCACAGTTATAGAAAGAACAGAAGCAGACTTTTTTTTTCTGTTGTAATGTTTTTAGGTCAATTACCTTTGACCTCTGACCTCGACCTCCATTATGGTAAGTGACACATTGGCTCCCCTCTAGGAGATCCACTCACCAAAAATTGAAACTGTAGAAGGAAAACTGTCACGGGACACGAAGGGACAGGGTTTCATACACGTCGTGTTTTGCCACCGGTATTCGGTGGCAAAATTGAGCTAAAAACTCAATTCATGCCGTAAAAAACTGAAGTTTATATGTTTAGTGAGGAAAATATTCAATTTTTGAACTGAAAACTCAATTCCGGTAAAATCTAGAACACGTAATTCAAGCAAAGAATGACGAAAAAACAGACGTCGACTCGCGCCAAAATGGGATTTCCAAATTCAGCCGAAAATAAGTCTTCGGACATTTCCGTTTCCGACTTCACGTTCGTCATTGAATCGATTCTGAAATATTCCTCGGAATACTCGCACTGCGACGTGAGAGTCTTCCGAGTCTATACAGCTAGTAGTGACATTTTCTCGGTGATAGTCAGGAAATATCGGCCCGAAAATATTGCACGTCGACCTCCGCTCAGACAATGCAGATACTCTTTTTTTCCATCTTCTCCAGCACTTCCGACGCATCACACCGGAATCCAAACGGGAAGTACATGAAGCAGCAGTATCGCAGGTAGTCCGAGGAATATATCGGTTGTCGACCTCCGGCACAAGATCGGATCACAAGCTCTCCTTCTCTCGCTGACACTGCATAATTTCCAAATTTATCGTGGAGTGAAAGCAACTTCTAAAAGTTTGCCAAGAGAGAATGATAGATCTTTATATGAGATATTATCAACATTAATAGCTTAATCCTGCTGTATATTCTCGAAAATGTAGGGAGGATTTAGGCAAGTTGACCGTTATTTTCTCGCACCAACGCACGTGTCACACCAACACACGCGCTGTTGTTGTTGTAAAGTTCACTCACGGAGTTGTAATAAATTGATCGGAGTAATTTTGGCTGCGAGATTATAAAACTAAAATGGACAAACTGTCAATTCAGGAATCATAAATGGAATGAATAAAATCCAAGAGATAAACTCATTAACAGTCGGTGGGTGAACCACTCTGTTCACTTCAACTCGAAGCTTTGATTCATAATTTCAAGTAAATGTCACAGGGGCTAATTCTCAGGGAAATTATTATTTATACTGGTTTACTGATTTCAAATAGTGACCTGAAAAATAATTTGATGACAATGGTGGGATATTTGTCAGCAAGTCTTGGATATTGAAGTTTTTTTATAGACTGATAATTTTCTGTATTTGTGTGTTAAATGTTGCACTGTGACTGGAGTATTTTTTGTTGACATCCACAATCTGACATTAGATTGCAAGATCGTGGTCAATCAAGAACATAAAAATGTCCATATTAAATTATCGGTTTGTTTATTTTCGCAATTCAAATACACAGCGGTATTGACAGGCTCCATTGCTCATCATATGGATTTTTTTTATACATTCCTTATGGTGGTTGCAAAATTACAAATAAACTCAATACAAGTCTGTCGGTCGGCGACAAAAATGTAAAAATACTCAATACAGGCGAAAAAAAATACTGAATTTTCAGTATCCGGTGGCAAAAATTTGGACTTCTATGAAACCCTGAGGGATGGAGAGATGGACAGAAATCACCATCACATATTGTCTGCCTTTTGGGCGGGCATATAAAAATGAAAGCGGTATGCAGGACAGGATGCTTGGATGTACGTTCCAGGTCTTCTATGTTAGTTCTAAAGTTGTGACGCTAAGAGAAGTTCTTGGCCACACAATTTTGGCCATACGGACAGATGGACGGACGAATTGATTCATATGCCCCAACTATTTAGACAGGGGGAGGATGGCTTAATGGAATAAAGACTGGACACATGGACAGGTGGATCTGATCAGAGGGCATGGCCTATGCCATGCCAATTGGATCCCCTCCCCATGCCTAGACAGAACCGTCAGACATCCTGTATCTCATTCAGATCATGGCATATCCCTAGGAACTCCTGCGCTGACTTTGAGAAAAATGGCCTAGGCGGGGGGAATTCAATAGGCTTCTTATTCTTATCTCTTGACATGTACTTATACATATAGCATGCGCAGAAACCTTTTAGGCCCATTCGTTCATAATTTTGAGATTTGCGCTGAAAATTAAATGGTGTGTACATTCATGTCTGAGTTCTCATACTTTTTTAATAAATCCACATAGAACGCCAAATAGAATGTCGTCGTTTTCATCGACTACAACATAACTTTCAATGATTTACTGATTTTCAAAAACTGTGACTTAGACCTCAAAATGAATAGTGTTTCTCAATGACCCATGAGTAAGGTATACCAATTTTGGTACCAATCCATGATCTGAACTGGGGATATGATAATTCCTCCAATAAATCTATCACTGGAAGTGATATTTGAGGTATTAAATCTGAGGGGTGATTGATTTATTGCAACTGAGTGAAAGCGATGATTGACTAAAGTCAGAGAAATGAATCTCGGATCATCAAGTGCCCAGTTTTCGATATACCACAACAACCGTGTCCGGGTACAGGTGATTTGTTTCAAATTCCACTACCGTAGGGTGTGATTCAATACAATTGAATCCAGCTAATTGCAGTTATAATACTCAAGCATCAGCGATCAATTAATACCCGGTTCTCAAACACGATCTACCCATCAGTTAGTTCAAATCATCGGTGCTCACTTGCTTGTAAACTTGCCTTAGGAGAAGGGAGACTACTCTAGTCAATAATAGTATTCTCCCTCACAATGAGATTGACTGGAAATCGGGGGTAATCGTATTTTCCTCCAAGAATCGTGGATGATCGATTTCCAATAGGGTAATCGATTTATTAGAGGAATTACCACAACGCAATGGCCAGCGAATGTTAACAGATGGATAAACAAATGGAAATCGTTATTGCATAATACAGGCCTTCAAGTGGCTCACAGAGAAAATATAGGAGTAAATTTGCAAAAATATAGGAATTTTCTGAATAAAATATAGGAAAATATAGGAAATAAAGGAGTGTAAGACAGGTCTGTACTACATTGTATGTTTCAAATTTGGTAGTTTTCTGGTGTTTTATCAAATTATTTTCACTGAATGCGGTCATAGTGGTGGTCTTTTCAGGTGACCTGTTCTGTTATTTAATTCAGCATAGAGATTGAAAGGTTTTCATATTTGCCGAGCGAAGAAAAATGAATTCTGAAATGTATTTCCTCGTGTCAGTTTGACTCATTACAGAGCAATGATGAAAGTTTTCATGAGAAAAGTCAAAATATTGGAAATATAGGAGGTTTTGAGTAAAATATAGGAAAATATAGGAATGGCTCAAAAATATAGGAAATATAGGAGGCACTTGAAGGCCTGATAATATGCCCACATTTCATGACGAGCATACCAAACTGTTGTACCTACCCCCTGTTGTGACTGTTTCATATGAACATGGACAACTTCGAGAATGTGACAAGTCAATTCGTTCATGTCTTTGAGTGGTATCATCTTGAAGGCGACCACGCTGTGTTTGTTCTGGAAGGACCTCACATGACCGTAGACGCGCACGTATGTGTTCTCCCTCATGGCCAGGACCCTCTCCTCCTCTGGAACGTTCTCCTGTAATAGGAGGTAAATAGTTCAAGCAGTCATCATCAGGAGAGAAATATTCTAAATGTCTCCCATGAACATTTATATGTACATGTATATTCATAGACACTCCAAAGTGAAATATGCCCGACGAAAACGTGGGCCGGTTATATTCAACAGTGTTCCTTAGACTAGAGATTACGATTATGGTGCTCCCAAAAATTGGTACTAATTTACTAATTCCAGCAAAAAGATTATCAACAAGAATAGTATGGCATTTCTGTAGTAAGAAAGCCATCAATAGGGTGGAACACGTCCATTATAGAGCATTAAAAGTGGGTTTTGGTGACTTCTCTAGCTCTTACGAAGCCTTGTTATTTATATAAGACGAAGGTGAATCATCTTGAATTATCCAGATTCAAATCCATTGCAGTCCAGGTTTACAAAATTCTATAGGACATTATTATACCAACATATCTATCAAATCGTGATGAAGTGAAGTGCTATAAGCCAACTTAGAGATGAACAGCACACTGTGAATCTCTCAATTTTTAGAACCAAGAAATATGGTCAAGATAGTTTTATGTTTTTTTGCTCAAAAGAATGGAATTGTCTCCCTTTAAACTCAAGCCAGAGCTCAGATTTTAAGGATTTTAAAACGATACTGAAGACTTGGGATGTGGGCCACAGTGAAAATGTTCAGTGTGCTCCCGAAAATAGTTTGTATGAGACACATAGATGTGGTTCATTTTAGTAATGGTTTTGTTCGATGTTATTTCTTTTTACCCATGTATGTTGATTTTCTGATGTCGGATTGACTAGCCACTGGCTAACATGGCTAATGTTTATATGTTGTAAAACATCTCCGACCTTAAAAAGTTATCAATCAATCAAGAATATTTTCCCACTCCTATGCATAGGGCTGAAAAGGCTCCATTTATATCTGTTGTACTACTGCCCTTTAAAGAAAGTGTGGTGACTCCCCCTCATTATTGTTTCATGTATTGCGAGAATTATATAAACAGGCCTGCAAGGGGCTCACAGTGAAAATATAGGAGGGAATTTGCCAAAATATAGGAGAAATATAGGAATTTTCTAAATAAAATATAGCAAATAAAGGAGTGTAAGACAGGTCACTAAGTTGTATGTTCCAAACTTGGTAGTTTTCTTGTGTTTAATCAAATTATTTCCACTGAATGCAGTCATAGTGGTGGCAATTGAGGAGACCCATTCTGCTGCTTGGGTCAACAAAGGAAGATTCGCTCAGTAAAAAATAGTTTCTGAGATGTATTTCCTCTGACATGACAATTTGACTCATTTCAGAACACTGGTGAAAGTTTTCATGAGAAAAAGTCAAAATATAGGAAATATAGGAGGTTTTGAGTAAAATATAGAAAAATATAGGAATGACTCAAAAATAGAGAAAAATATAGGAACTATAGGAGGAACTTGCAGGCCTGGAATTATATAAATTCTGTTTCAATGTTAAATTAAAGAACATTTGACTGTGAAACGAGCCTAATAAGCTTTCAATATGTAATCCTTCATAACAAACTCACATCATTATCGACAAACTGTTTAACCTCTAGCGTTGGGCCTGTCATGTCATCTATTTCGTAGTCTATCCGGGCCGAGGTCTCCTTCACTGAGCGCACCAAGCCAACAATTGTTACCTGAAATTGTAATCAATGGTGATTAGCCTGGGGAACATGGTGAAAACAATTCAAAGATAGGGCAGATATTCCACAAAAGGAAACGTTTTTCCTTGCGTCAGCTCTCATGTTTCATGCTTTCCATTACGGTAAATTCTCCAATAAATCGATCACTGGAAGTGCAATTTGGGGGTGCAAAATTACAGGGGTGACCAGATTTAGTGATTTTGAAGGAGAGCATCCCCCAAAAATGCAGTGATCAAATGGACTCGTGTACGATCAGTGTAAACAGTAGACAAGGCTGTTCTCAGTTTGTCTGAGGGCATATCTTTTCCCAAGTAGGACTTCAACACAAGACTGTCATTAGGTGCTTTACCATCAACTGTTCTAGTGGTGAAAGATAACGAAACCCTTTAACTCATCCCTAAAATGATTAGATCTCAGTTTTACCCACCTGTGAAATTTCTGTCTCTCCAGTGAAGAATTTGTTGTCTTCTTGCTGGGTCACACTTAGAATCTGTGCTACTGTACATGGAACAATGTTCTGGATACGGGAACGACTCTGCAAAAGGGAAATATACCAACTGACAATTAAATATGTTCTCGACGGCACAGATTTTAGATGACAATTCAATATTTTTCAAGATGAAGGCATATATTTTTGTATACTTATGGGCCCTAAATATGTGCAAATATTGGGATTTGCTGCGGTGTTGTGCAAAAACTGGGACAAAATACAATTAGAAGAGGATGCTGAACCCAGGATGTTAGCCAGGATTTTAAAACTGTCCGTCCAAATATCACATTTTGCCATAAATGGAGTCGGTCTGTCCAATGGGTCTCTGGCTAACCCTACTGCTAAACCATTTGATTACTTTCTTACATAATCATGACAATAAGAAATTTGCTTTCAGCAAAAACTATCTCAAAATGGTCCAGTTTTCGACAAGTTTTCTTTCATGACCGTTCTGTCTTCAGCTGTGGCAATTTCTAACATGGTGTTCAATGTGGGTGATTTTGATACCATGACAATTTTGACATGTTTGATGCAGGTAGACTTGCCTAATTGTGAGGGCCGAGTCTGCCATCTTTGAAACCATCAGTAAACAAACCATGTCAAGACCTCAAAATGGGGGGAACAAAGTTGGCAGACCGGAGCTCAGTGCGAATATCACAGACAAGAACATACTGTGATGCTTGAGGCTATAGGCAAGGGAAATATCAGGGCAATAAAAATTTGTGTGAAAGTTTTGCTGATTTTTCTATGAGGTTCTCTAATGAGCCAATTGTGACCAACAATTTGGCATTAATCAACATTTATTTCACAGAGACAACTCACCGTGTTTGGTCTTTTGCTATTTTCTGCTGCCTGACAAAGGCAGACTTTTTGGTGATAGTAAATTCCTTTGAATTTATATTACCATGCACGGTGTCTCGACATGCCTTACCTCTTACAATCCTATTTCTTCTGTTTTTAACCTTCGACCATTCCCAAAAACAGTAAACCCCTATTAATTGTCAAATATAACCTCTTACAACAATTTAGCATCAAGAAAGTATGGAGTGTGGAGACCATTTGGTTGAACCTTCAACAAGAATCACTTACCCTACGTTCCTGAGACTGTTGTGGGGTGCCGAACCCTCCTGGGGACATGTATCCACCCCCTCCACCTCCTCCCTGCTCATAACCACCTCCCTGCTGGTCATAGCTGTTGACTCCTGGAACCAACAAACATGACAAAGGTAACATCAATCTCAACACCAACTCCTTCTCCAAAGGTAGACAAAGGTACCAGGATAGTCAAAGTCACTGTCCTGGCTTAGAATGAAACTGATCTATTCAAATTGGGCTGACCATGAAAGGAAACTATTTATTAATGAATACACAGGCCTCAAAATTTGGCGCGAACGAAACGATCGTTCGAAGTCGGTTACGCAAATCAGAAATGGCCAGAACGAAAAATCGGTTACGTGAATGTGCTTCTTGTACATATGTTCTGGTAACAAAAATCCCAACCTCTTCTCTGTCTGTCCACTGTGCAAACTTTAACCACATGACGTGTGTCTTTCAGCATGTTTTAAAAGCGAAACTAAGTCGCAAACTCGGCCCTGTCTGTATTGAATTTGTAGACAACCACGTGGCAGGTGTCTATCTGTCAGCTTGCACAGACTGTTTTGTCTATCCTGGGTTCAGGGCCGGCATACTATTATGTAATAAACCAATAGCGGCCAGGAAACAGCTTTATCAAACTTGAACGAGTTGGAAGGGTTACCCACAAGCCCCCTCGCTCCAAGGTTGTTGCTCCGTGGGGCGCTCTTCACAGAGCTGGCAGCAGAGGTGGCATGTGGAGCTCCTCGTGGAGGAATTATCTCGGAGCTTGCGGTTAACACTCGTTGTCACTTCCGCCATCTCTAAATTTGCAGGCGGCGTGTTCAACTTCTCTTTTCAATCAGGATTTCAATGGAATCACAAGGAAATGGCGAATGAATTATACAGCCAGAGTCACAATAGCCAACCATGAATGGTGGAAGCGATTTACGTGTGCAATCCCATTCCCGTATGTTAACTCATTTGTCTGTTCAGTCGACGCCCACGTGCTGTGGACAGTCTTTTTTTTTTCACTCGTTGACAGTACACTGTTGTAATTACGTAACCGTTTTGCGAAACCAATTGGTTACGTAAAAATTAACATCGTAACCGAACAATAGGTTACGCAAGCCAAATTTACCGTAACCGATTTTTCGGTTACGTCAATGAACCAATTTTCGAGGCCTGAATACATGCCAGGTAAGTTTACCGAGACAAGTTCACTTACGATGCCTTGTGGTGTCGTCATTTAGCATGCTTTGAGGCAATAATTCTCCAACCTTAAACCCAGACAATCTATATTAACCATCGTCTGACAACCTATATTAACCGCCGAGTCAGAGGAACCTCGGACTAGCCAATGATGGCCGGGAAACACATTTTCGGTACAGAGATTTTCCCGACATGGACCGGTACCGGCAATTATTGTTTGCGTGAAATCTGTAAGCTTGTACTGACCAATCTATCTTTGCATTTTGGAAATATTTCTCACCTGCGTATGAAGTTCTATGCGCTCGAACAAATTTTTGCCAATATCCGGGGACAATCTTGGTTTGACGGATTCAAATGTTGTGGATAGAAACGCACTAGCCATGTGCGTTTTTTAACAGGATGTTGTTTTGCTCAACACATGCGCATTACACAAACAACATGGCGCCGATCGAAAATCGAGGAGGCCGGAGAAATTGTTGATAAAATGTTTCCATTCTTGTGCTTTGTACAAGGCATAATAAACACCCCAATGACACCATCCATTCAAAGTTAGGTGATCATAGAACGGAAAGGACATATTCAAGGGAGTGTAAGCAGTTTGAAAGTAACTATTTTTGTAAACGTTTCTTCTTTTTTGTTTTCATTTTCAACTATACCAACACCGGTGGTCTTATAAGGATAAAAAGTTCCGTATTTCCGACCGCTACAAAACATAATTTTATCCAGCAACACTGATCAAGCAGCACCGTAGGGAGATTTGGATTGCACCACAGACATGACAGATTATCATCACTTTCGGAGTGGATTACAGATATACAACAGCAACAACAACAACAGCTACAAGCATAGGCTACATAAAGTTTCTCAACTGCCATGGCAGTGCCCGAAAAATGATTTTGATTTTTCGTAAAGTCATAGATTCTTCGCCGTTTTCACTCTAACAACAAATTCGACCCTTACCACTTTGGTTATTCCACATTTTCTCTTTTCTTCACGTCTTTCTGTGTTCATTCGTTCCCCTCGCTCACGATATGGCGCGAAATACGACAATATTTTTAGCAGAGGTTTTTGTTCGCTTTAGGCCCCGTTACGCTATACGCAGTGAAAAGGCCACTGCGCGGAGAGCAAGTTTAGTTAGTCTCTATCACACTGTATTACAGCAGTGTAGCAGTCTAGCTGTGAATGTATAGTCTATTTCAGAAGCCGAGGTAAATGATGTAAAAACTGCTGCTAAAGAAATTGTAATCCACTCAAATATTTTATTTAATGTTTTAACGATTATTTTGAAAGTGATTGTGTTAACATTTCCCTTAGAATATCCTTAAGACATAATTAAAACATTAAGGAATGACAAATTACAAAATAGTTGCAGTGATATTTTTTGCAGTGAAGTGTGAAAGGAAAGGAAACGAAAGACTGTCCGGTAGTAAATAAATGCTCGGCTCGTATCTAACATGTGTACAGTGTGACTAACGTCACAGGACATACGAAGTAGAGTTTGATATGATTTAAGGATGTTCGCTGCTGGTAAATCAAAGTAATTAACTTTTTGAATGATGTGTGTTGTTGCATTCATAATTGTGTAATATGAGGAAAAATATAGGTTGGTGTGCATTTTTTATCTGTAGGCAACGTTAAGTGGGCTGACCCATACTCCATTTGATAACCAAGAAATCATAGAGAATAGCCCTAGTTTTGAAGCATATTCATGAAAATTCATATAAATAGTATTTAACTTCTTCTTATATTCTAACTGTTTGCAGATAATCACAATGTCTATCAAAATTCATCAAATTGGATGGATATTGCTGTGCAAAATTCTCGGCTAGAAGGCTTTTAAGGGAAATCCCTATCTCTTAACCTAGGAAAAGGAGATAATCCAATAGGAAAACAGGCAAAAGCCCAAAATCACCAGCTGACATCCTTAAGTGTGTACATTGACCTTGACCCATGGTCGTAGGAGGCATTGAGACATGTTTTTGCCAATTTCGAGATTTTTAGGTCACTTAATTAGATCAGAAATTGGGTCAGAAAGTAGGTCACATTGACCTTGAGCCAATTAGGTCAGAGCACACTGACATTGACGTAATTAAGCGCATTTCCATGTTCTTAGGAGGTATAAGGACATGTTTTTGCCAATTTCGAGGTTTATAGATCACCTAAGTAGGTCAAATTTCCATCAAAATTAGGTCAGCTCAGAACTTGCTGGTAACAGTCCCCCCACGTTCATGCCCAAAATCAAGGTTCTAATGTCAACGGTTCTCCTTATTTTGCCGGAGAAAGGATTCGGATGGACGGATTGACTGACTCATCACCGGACAATTTGCAAATGAGAGCCTACTTCGTAGGAATAACCAAGCTGAGATATTTTTTTCTTGATTTGCAACTCCGTTAGGGCGAATTTTCCTAAAGGGCCATGCTTTCCTGATACATTCTTTCCTTTCACGCCTTTACTACACAAAATGGTCCACACATTTAAATATGTTAATAACGTCTGAAAATGTTTATCTCACACACTGAACGTCTGAAAACGTTTATCTCACTGTAATAACAGTGCCTCGGTATTATGAACGTACTATCTGAGTATACGACAATGTCAAACCAACCACATTTCACTATCGGTATTTTTTTTATTTTTTTTTATTTTTCGTGGGTTAGAGTTAGTAAATCTGTGACATGTATATCGAAAGGCAATGTCCAAAAGATGGACCGTTTCACATTTTCAAGTAACATCCTATTAAAATAAATCAATTAGGCCATATAGGAGCCAATCTCAGTACACTCAGATATAATATCATGGAATATTATGGAATATTATATCTGAATTCAGCGCTATATAAATCCCGTGCGAATTTGAAACTACATTTGTTAGCCAATCAGGTGGCTAGCTTGGTGAAACAATTTCAAAGTCACGCACATAGTAATTAAACACGGATGCACGTGGATTAATATATAAACATTATCGGGAAACAGTATCCAAATATGGCATATTTCCAGACGGTGTGCGTGGTAAACCGTGAAGATCAAAGAGTTTACTACCGCCGACAAGTCTGGCTTTGTTAAGGGGTAGAAAATATCAATAGATTGTGCCTGTGTGAAGGTGAATTGAACGTCAATCACGTCAGTCAGAGAGAAAAGGCAGAAAATGTCGTGATTGGTTTATTATGGGATCTCGAAGAATATCGGCGAACATTTTTCATAGCGCTACGTCTAGATGGTATTCCTCTGATTTACCATCTTGGTTTATCTAGATTGTATAGGAGCTTCCAATGGCAACGTTGTGTGGAATAATTTTACACATCCTAGATCTCCTCCCACCCACTTCCACCCGAAAAACACAAATAGGCTGACATAGCATTAACGTTATTCTTTACTCTTCAACTCGCACGACATTGAATAAGCCTCAGTAGTAGAGAAAGTGTATCTTCCTACCCACTGATCATTGACGTGTACATATCATTAAATCACGTGACTGGAAGTGATCTTCCATCCAGCGCATGCACACGACAAACGCCAGAAACATTTTGCGAGTTCCTATGAAGCCAGGTCATTTCCTATCTACATCTACAAGCTCCGAAACATGCACCTTACGAGATCCAGATCACCGCTCTCGAGGAGCCAAGTACCGTCTGATGAGGGGAGACCACCGATCCTGACGAACCGCCCAGGGAGCCGTTACCGGAACAGGATACTATGAGCGCTATGTACCAACGGCACTGACCGACCATCCTTCGCTGTTTTCACCGCCATCGTCCTGTGCTCGACCTGTACAATTTACAGCTACTCGACAACCCCAGTCTGGCCCACTACGCCGATAACTTGTTCAAGGATCAAGCCATATCGGCCTTCCGGATGAATCTCACCTTAGGTTAGTTGTTACGGCATCAGGAGATGGTCCAGCTCCGGAATGGGCTCGCTTGTGGAGTCCTGGCAGAATTTGATGACCGTATTCCGTTGGTCCTGAGCGTCACCGAGACTGCACCACGTACCAATTACAACACATATAAGGGAAGTGGGAAGAGGTGCCGACATACTGACAGAGCCACATGACTTCACAGTATAGTCTTCCGGTTAACCTACTAGTATTCTAAAGCAAATGCCAAGAATCTAACGATTCGTGATATGTAATGTATCACATATCATTCGAACAGAAACTGCGTTTCCTAAAGGAATGATTGAACCAGTTATCCGTCCTGAGGTTCAATTCGGGCGGCACGACCTCAACTTCATCAAAGAATTTCTACACCTCTACAAGTCCGAAACATCAACCACGTAATCAAGAAGATCAACAACCACGTCGCCATCTTCACGGCACATCCGAAGCAACCTGACACCCAATCACAGGTATGACCAGTTGGTCAAAGCCAACGACGGCGTCCAGAGCAAATGGTGCTTTCGGGACACCTACATGACGGACCTGGATCGTAAGGGTTCGCGAAGGGATGCAGACTTCCCGGGATTTCCTGGTATAATCCGGTAGCCACACCTCGGTGATGGACATGACCTTGCAATATCGTCCACCCACTGTTTTTTTGGTGATTTTCACATCTTTGAAAGACGCTGATAAAGAATCCGGATGATGCCACCTTGGCGTCCTTGGGGAATTTGAAATATCATAGATAGCCACCAATATGACCGTCAAATCGGCTATATGACCATATCAACGGATCTAGATCAACTGGGAAGCTGATTTGGTATCTACTTTGGGATTTTTCGGGCCAAAGAAGTTATTTCTGAATTGATTGGTTGGTTGGTTGTTTGAAGTTTAACGTCGCACCTAACTTTATTGGTCACACGGCGATGATGACCCAAACAAACATACCCTAACAAAACCCTAACCCTAACAAAAACCTAACCAAAACTACAAAAAAAAATTGAATTTTGAAAATTAGGGTCTACAGACACTGGTGATCACAATGGATCGTCAGAGAGCCTAATTTGTTTGGTACTTTAATCTACCTCCTGTGCCAGACAAACATGGTATGGTACATGCTGCCCTAAGCTGGAGGGAAACAGCAAGACACGCTCTTAGGGGATATCAACGGTTTTTTGACTTTTTCGGGGTTTGCTCAATATTTTTTTCGTTTATTTTGTACAAACAATTTATAGTTTATCACCTAGCATTCCTAGGAACCCCTTCACGATTTCTTTGTCCCTTTTTTCGGCCAATACCAAACAAAATTCTTGGAAACATTTACACCGGTGTGGAAACATTTCAACCGCGGTCTAAACGTTTTCAAGGATTTTCAGTGAAAAAAATACGAATAAATTTTGCCGACGTTACTAGAAATGACAGAAATCTAAAAAAATTCTGTTAAGAAGATGGAAAGTCTGCAATCTAGGGCCCTTCGCTTTGTATATAATGATTTTTCTTCTCCTGTAAATACTCTGTTAGAAAGGGCCAATGTATCTTCTCTACATCTTCAACGGATCCGATATATAGCTGCTGAAATGTATAAGGCAGTCCATGGCATGTCACCAATCTATATTCAAGAGCTTTTTAACACACAACAAACAGATAGAAATCTTAGAGGTGGCAGATATATTTTAAGTATGCCAAGGTACAATACCAAGACTTATGGACAGAACTCTCTGTCATTTTACGGTGTCAAAGTCTGGAATGATCTGCCAAAACTTTTTAGAGAGGCTCCCAATTTTAAAGATTTTAAGAAACTGATCAACAAGTGGGAGGGACCTATTTGCAAATGTTCAATGTGCAAGATTTTAACGTGAATCCGTTTTACACATGCTCGTTATATATTGGCTATATTTTAACTCTTGCCCATTTTCCCACCTTTTATACATACTTGTGATATATCTTAATTCTGCCAAATTGTTATCTTCCATTGTTATAATACTTATGTCGATCCAATAGCCTAATGCCTAATGTTAATTGTTCTAATCCATATCGACAATAAAGAAATCTTGTATCTGTATCTGTATCTGTATTTACAAAAGATTGATGAAGATGTCTATTATCCTTTCTTTAGTACTCCATGATATACAACAATGGAGATAAACAGTTTGTGTGATGTTCTAGCCAATATACATTATGAAGAAATCACCCATGTACCTAGGTGTGCTCATTAAATTTCCCATCAGTCGAGTGGCTGCTTGAAGTGAGCCGAGTTCCTTGTTGCAGCTGTATTATGGAATTATGAAAGTATTGACAAAGAAGCCATTAGAAACAATCATGTGGATTTTGATAATTGTCTCTGTTAATTCCTGGTTCAACTAAATTTTCATACAAGGTTTCAAATAACAAATAAATGCTTTTTACTACAAATTGTATTCTTAAATTTTTGAAATGAAATAAATGTATGAAATGAAATGTTCTCATTTCTCAAGATGTGGGTAAAAATGTACAATTGAAGTGTGAAGATCCTTAGCTTTGGTATATGAATAGTGCAATCAATAGACAAGGAAAATATAGCCTGTTATAATGATGAAAATTAAGTCTAATCATAATTGATTATACTTTTTCTGATTACAGCTAAAACAGGTAATGCTAACATTTTATTATCAATATATTCTAAAACTTATTTCTTTACCATTTTGTCAAAAATCTGGTATGGGAATATTCTACATTCTGCAAGGAAAAAAATCAATACAATTTATGAATCAATAAAAAATCAAAACAACGAGATAATTTATTTAGAGCTACCATCCCCCCAACCAGTTAAATCCACCTGTTTTGACATGAACAGAACAGTTTTGTGATAAAAATATCTCACCCTCAGGGGATTTCCTCCAGGGGTGCATGCCAATCTTCATATGAGGTCCCCAAGCCTGGTGTTTCCAAGCTGACAATTCACACAATCATAACAATGGCAATTAATCCACACTGCCTTGATCAACCTGGATAGATCTGAAAGTGATATTGGGACAGAGATAAGGATATTTCGCCATGTTACATGACCCATTAAATTTGACTGCAATTATAAGGTGGAGTACATTATAATAACCTGCAGTCCATATAGCAAAATATTTATTGAGGCCAATATCAATTTTTTAATATGTCAAGGGAAACTTGTTGATAAAATAAATACTCACAGGTCTACATCACTGTTCAGCTCAGTTCTTTGCTTATTAAGTTATGAAAAACAGAAAAAGTTTAGTTATATTTATAATTTACTTACCATATCACTAGCTGCTATCATCACCATCTGCAATACAGTTCTTCAAACCTCCATAGTTCTAGCTTAACAGGAACAAATCCATCTGATTTCTGCAGTTGGAGAGGTCAGCCATTTTGATTGTTATCGTCTGGTGGCGCCCCCAGTGTTCAATTAAATTTCCAAGGGCAGATAACTCCACCCATTTTGGCAAAGACAGTTCAGAAGAAAAAGACTATCAGAAACAGAAATTATATATATTATACTTAGTGATAATGATGAAGAGGATAATATAAAGCATTCTTTAATGGGTATTTTTTGTTGCTGACATTATGTTAGAACTGATTCTTCTAAAAATATTTTCCCATTTTGTCCAATTTTACTAAAATCATGGATTTGGAATGATTATAAAATCTGAATTCAGCAAGATTTCTTATCTAATGTGTGAGAGACTGGTTATATTAATGTCTTTATTCTATTCAAATAGAAACCCATAGTACTGATCACTTTAAAATATCCAAAAACAAATGTTCACAGTTCTGAGTCAGTATAACCACATGTGAATATTTGACACAGTTGTAGCTATTTTGAAATGTGAAGTACAAATCTGATGTTTGGTGGTTTCATTGAAATGAGATTTGATGTCACTGAGTGAAATCAAATCAGCCAACTTTAAGCTGGGATATTCCCAGAGCTAATTAATATAACTGAAACTTGTAAACATGTAGTTCTAATTTATAATGTTATGTTACTGTAACAGTTTGTGGGAAAATTCCAATAATCTAGAAATCCTATTGGATTGAATCTTATAGGATTTTCCAGAATCTAATAGGATTTTTTCAGAATCTTATAGGCTTTATCAGACTCTTATATTTTAGAAGCTCATATGATTTTTTAGAATCTAATAGGATTTTTCAAAATCTTATAGGATGCTAGAAGATATTTTTTGCAAGGGGAAGTCCCCCAAGTTATGCTATATAACTGACAAAGTCCAAGAAGTGTCTTTGAGGAGTACCTTAGATTATGCAGAACAAAAACAAAGTCTCAGAAGTGTCTCTGAAGTCCCCTAAGTTTCGCTGAAGAACTGACAAAGTCCAAGAAGTGTCTTTGAGGAGTACCTTGGATTATGCCGAACAAAAACAAAGTCTCAGAAGTGTCTCTGAAGTCCCTCATTTTTTGTTATGAAATTGACAAAGTCCATGAAGTGTCTTTGAGGACTCCCTTGACTACTATCTTTTTCTAATGAAGTACCTTTGAAGTGTGCCAATATTTTTCTCTGTTGTTGAAGTGCCTTTCAAGTGTACTCTTCAGAGGCACTTCTTGGCACACTTCACATGAAGTGTGACACTTCTGGACAGTAAGGGAAAACACAATCCCAAATGACATATCATGTCATGGTATCGGCATATGAACTTTGAGACTCTGAAGAGGGGTGAATACAAAATTTGAGAATAATCTGATGAGCAGTTGCCAAATTATTGCCCGGAAACAAATTTTTCCACCAGGAGACACCACCTGTAGGCAGAAGCGGGAAAAATACAATCCCAAGGAACATGGTATCGTGGGGACATCTGCATACCAAATTTGAGAAGAATCCGATGAGGGTCCTCAAGTTATTGCCCAGAAACCAAATTTAGATTTTGACACCAGGTGACGCCACCTCTAGGCGCAAGTCAGTGAAATGCATTATCAAGCGACATCTTATGTCACGGTACATTCATACAAAATTTGAGAAGAATTCGATGGTCAGTTCTCAAGTTATTACCTGGAAACGAATTTGTGATGTCTTGTCGCAAAGAATGCAGATGCCAAATTTCGGAGGAATCCGACAATGCATTTAGAAGTTATTGCTTACGAAGTATTTGCACGGACACATAGAAGCAAGAACCATTTTAAAGTCCCCGGCCGCGTTGCGGCGGGGGACAAAAACACAAATAGGCTGACATAGCATTAACGTTATTCTTTACTCTTCAACTCGCACGACATTGAATAAGCCTCAGTAGTAGAGAAAGTGTATCTTCCTACCCACTGATCATTGACGTGTACATATATCATTAAATCACGTGACTGGAAGTGATCTTCCACCCAGCGCATGCACACGACAAACGCCAGAAACATTTTGCGAGTTCCTATGAAGCCAGGTCATTTCCTATCTACATCTACAAGCTCCGAAACATGCACCTTACGAGATCCAGATCACCGCTCTCGAGGAGCCAAGTACCGTCTGATGAGGGGAAACCACCGATCCTGACGAACCGCCCAGCAGGGAGGCGTTACCGGAACAGGATACTATGAGCGCTATGTACCAACGGCACTGACCGACCATCCTTCGCTGTTTTCACCGCCATCGTCCTGTGCTCGACCTGTACAATTTACAGCTACTCGACAACCCCAGTCTGGCCCACTATGCCGATAACTTGTTCAAGGATCAAGCCATATCGGCCTTCCGGATGAATCTCACCTTAGGTTAGTTGTTACGGCATCAGGACATGGTCCAGCTCCGGAATGGGCTCGCTTGTGGAGTCCTGGCAGAATTTGATGATCGTATTCCGTTGGTCCTGAGCGTCACCGAGACTGCACCACGTACCAATTACAACACATATAAGTGAATTGGGAAGAGGTGCCGACATACTGACAGAGCCACATGACTTCACAGTATAGTCTTCCGGTTAACCTACTAGTATTCTAAAGTAAATACCAAGAATCTAACGATTCGTGATATGTGTTGTATCACATATCATTCGAACAGAAACTGCGTTTCCTAAAGGAATGATTGAACCAGTTATCCGTCCTGAGGTTCCATTCGGGCGGTGCGACCTCAACTTCATCAAAGAATTTCTACACCTCTATACAAGTCCGAAACATCAACCACGTAATCAAGAAGATCAACAACCACGTCGCCATCTTCACGGCACATCCGAAGCTACCTGACACCCAATCACAGCCAGGTATGACCAGTTGGTCAAAGCCAACGACGGCGTCCAGAGCAAATGGTGCTTTCGGGATACCTACATGACCGACCTGGATCGTAAGGGTTCGCGAAGGGATGCAGACTTCCCGGGATTTCCTGGTATAGTCCGGTAGCCACGCAATGACCTTGCAATATCGTCCACCCACTGTTTTTTTTGTGATTTTCACATCTCTGAAAGACGCCGATAAAGAATCCGGATGATGCCACCTTGGCGTCCTTGGGGAATTTGAAAGATCATAGATCGCCACCATTATGACCGCCAAATCGGCTATATGACCATATCAACGGATCTAGATCAACTGCATGGGAAGCTGATTTGGTGTCTATTTTGGAATTTTTCGGGTCAAAGAAGTTATTTCTGAATTTTTTGGTTGGTTGGTTGTTTGAAGTTTAACGTCGCACCTAACCTTATTGGTCACACGGCGACGATGACCCAAACAAACATACCCTAACAAAACCCTAACCCTAACAAAAACCTAACCAAAACTACAAAAAAAAATTGAATTTTGAAAATTAGGGTCTACAGACACTGGTGATCACAATGGATCGTCAGAGAGCCTAATTTGTTTGGTACTTTAATCTACCTCCTGTGCCAGACAAACCTGGTATGGTACATGCTGCCCTAAGCTGGAGGGAAACAGCAAGACACGCTCTTAGGGGATATCAACGTTTTTTTTGACTTTTTCGGGGTTTGCTCAATATTTTTTTCGTTTATTTTGTACAAACAATTTATAGTTTATCACTTAGCATTCCTAGGAACCCCTTCACGATTTCTTTGTCCCTTTTTTCGGCCAATACCAAACAAAATTCTTGGAAACATTTACACCGGTGTGGAAACATTTCAACCGCGGTCTAAACGTTTTCAAGGATTTTCAGTGAAAAAAATACGAATAAATTTTGCCGACGTTACTAGAAATGACAGAAATCTAAAAAAATTCTGTGATAAACTAGAAACAGTTTGTGGAAAATAGACGAAAAATAGAGAAAACCTGCAAGAAAACCAGAAAAAGCGATAAAAAATGTGAATAAAAGATGTCCCCCATGGGCCACCGTAGCTATGCCATCGATTTTTTCGTGTTGTAAGCTTATACAGTCTCCACATGATACAAAGATAAATACCTGCTGCAAACTATATTTCGGCATGTTCGACCAGTTCGTCGGATTAATTTTCTCTGTCCTCATTTTCGCCCGTTTCGACATCTTTTCCCCATCTTTTCGTCACTATAGGATTTCAAAAAGGGGGGATGCGAATGTTTTCAATTTCCAAGGACGGATTTAGCGAAAGTTCATTGTGGGGTCGACTGTCACTGCCCAACAGGCGATATTCCAGGGGCCGCCTAGGCCCCGGAAGCTCCGGGGTCCTAGATCACCGGAGAGTCGTTATTTTCCGGATATAAATCTGAAAATAATGTATGCAGATTCCATTTTCAGGTTTGTTTCGCATTTATAAGCACACATCGATGTTGGAAAAAATTCAAACTCATACCTGAATCCATTTGATTTTTAAGTTACCGTATATTTAATACATACAAAACGATGACCTTTACGCCATGGAATATTAGAAACCAATACGCGTAGGCCTAGCAATATACAGACCAACCCGGTACCTGAACTTTTCAAACAATTTCACCGCTTAACTTCGAGACCCCTCCCATCGTGTTCTACGTGGTGAGACGAGAAAAACAAGACCAAACAACCCATACCACAATGAACATGTGTGAATTTCTCAGTATGGACCTATCCTCCTGAGCCAGTATGGGCCTATATATACAGACCTCCGTGAACTTTTCGAAAAATTTCCCCGCTTAGCTCCGGGACCCTTCCCATCGTGTTTTTCGTGGTGAGACGTGAAAAACAAGAGCAAACAACCCATAGTGAAATAATAACAAACAAATTGGCCCCTAGTGTAGCGGTAAAGTCCGTGTTCCGCATTTTATATTTTCGGAGACAAATCCTCAGTTTACATACACCCACTCCCCCACCCTACCTCTCTCAGCAGACCCCGATAAGCCCGGGGGACCGATATTAGCCCTTTTGGACATGGTTGATATGAGTTTTCCCCTATTTTAGAGGTAAAGTCCGTGTTCCGCTTTTTATATATTTCCGGACAAATCCTAATTTTACATGCACCCACCCATGACTTGATGGTCATGGAGGAGCGCTTAACTTTGACTCCTGACTCGATTCAATCGGTCCACTAGGGACCTCTCTCGCCCCAAAATGTCTATTCCCATGCTCTTTTCAGGCATTCCCCGTATACATTAACATTGGAAGTCACTTGAATATTGTAACGTCGTTCGTGGTTACGTATAACCGCCGAGTGTATTCTAGCTCTTCGAGTCGGAATACAATAATAATATTTAACAGGCTACTAGTAACACAGTGACTATGGAACAAAAGAGACAAAGAGGTAAAATAGTTTAAAGAAATAACCATACAACTTTATTGAATAAACGCGAATACATCATATTAGAATCGCGAGTAAGTACGAATAGGAATAGAATTAATGCGAAAATATTTAACTCCAGGTGTATCCCGCTTCTCCTCATCGGAACCTACGGATTTAAGAAAAGGATTACTGGAACTGCTAGATAGCACCAGAAGGTGTGACTGTATGGATCTATATCAGAAGGTGCACCCATTAGGTGCCACTGGATCTATTTTAGAAGGTGTGCACATGAGGTGCCACTGGATCTATTTTAGAAAGTCTGGTATATAATCCCACAAGAATGACTGCTTCCAAGTCTGCATCAGAATATACACATATTAGGTTCGATCAGTTCTGGTATCTAATCTGTAAATAAGACTGCTTCCAAGTCTGGATATACACCTATTAGGTTCTATCAGTTCTGGTATATAATCTCTAAAAATGACTGCTTCCAAGTCTGGATATACACCTATTAGGTTCTATCAGTTCTGGTATATAATCTCTAAAAATGACTGCTTCTGAATCTGTTTCTGAAGGTGCTCTGATTATGCGCTAACTGGTCTTGTCTAACCATTGCTTGGTTTTCATCGACCAAAGTCCGCATCCGCTGGAGCACAACACCGATCAAATCCGCAATTTAAATAAACCGCACCTAGAGTAGGTGTAGACGCGCGCTTGGTTTTACCGCAATTCCCCAGATCTTCGAATGATAGGAGTGGCAGCTGCCAGCCAACATTCAAGAGGAGCCCGTTCAAGAGGAGACCCAATATTCACGAGGGGACCCGGTTGTGACGTAGCCGCGTACTGCGCAATAATGCGCACATTATGTACTCCAGCGTAGGATATATGCAGGGAGTTCGTCCTATCGTGAGGCGTGTTTAGCTGTCACCTTCAGCTGTGTCTGTTTCTGTTTAACGGGCTATGGCAACAGTACTGGCCAGCGTATATTCACATGATTCACGAGCAGGCACATTCACCAGCAGGGTCGTATTCACCAGCGGGGCTGGGAAGATCTCCACGATTGTGGCAGTATTAATCCAAATCCAAAATTTTGTAGGTCCAATCATGGAGCCTACTATGCTCCATGGTCCATGCAATAAAGATATTTCTGATGTTTTAACAGCATCGCCCGTCAGTTTAAGTAGGTTATACATGAGAGTGAACAAGCATATTATAGGATGAAATTACATACGTATGTATAGGTGGCACAAATAACTGATTTTAGACTAAAAAAAATAACCAACTTTACAAATGATGAAAGCTAGTGTTTGTAGACCATATCGTACACATACCATTAGCCTAACTCTTACCTTAATTTTTTCTATATTTAGGAAAATTGGTCATAATTCAAAATATAAGTACCTGTAGCCATTAAATAATTACTCAATTAAGAAGAAAAAGTCTGCATTGGTCATCAGCATTCAATGGGAAACGTACAGAAACTTTTTTGAAGATTGGAGCGGGAACATGTTGTTTCTCTAAACGTAAAAATGTCTTGAAATAAACAAATATTCTGAAATTTGTACATGTGTTATGCAGATTGTTGGGCTATAGATTCAGTTAAAAAGATTTCTAACTGTCAAATTTCAATTTTGACAAAAAATAATCTTAAATGATGTTCACAAAGGCTTTAATAATTTCACATGTTCCAGCTATACAGTTCCGCAAATAATTTATTGATCATATCATATCTTACCATATTTCAGATCTAGTTAATCAGAAATAACATTCTGTCTACCCGGATATTTTGAGAAAAAAAAATAATAGTTCTGGTCCTAAGTTATTTTTTCACAATTAAGATGCTGCGAATTGACAATGTTCACAACGTGTTTGAAAATTTCGTTCAGATGTTGATTGCACAGTAATAGCATTAAAACAGCCGGACTTAAAAAAAAAATCAGTAATAACATTTTTCCAAAACATGACAGGCTAAATAATAGCCCTTGGTCGTAAGATTACGGCTATAATAAGGAAAGTCGAAATGCAATTTATGATTGGAAAAAATGGTTGATTATAGGCCGGTTTTGGGAGGGGGGGGGGTGGGGGGGGGGGGCGGAGGAGCAATATGCTCCTCTATACCAAACTTTCTGTCCTATTTCCGAAACGCCAAATACTTGAAAGCCGACACTCCATGACTTTGTAGCATACAATATTGGAGTCATTTTGATCCTATTTGCATGACCCTCCGAGCTTCTGATTATGGGTAAATTTAAAATGGCGACCGTATCTAACAGTCTAACAGGAAAGTGATGTTTTCGTCATTTTTGTTCAAAATTTCTGCTTTTCTGTGAGGAAAAGTGGACAAAAACTATTTTATTTCACATCAGACTATTACTTACTAATTTATCTTGCAGCTATTGCCGAGAAATGGCAAAGGTAAAATACATCGGAAAATGTGACCGGAAAATCGACCAAAAAATTATTATCTTTTTTAAAATGACGTCACTGGGACGTCATCACATTGGCTATCTTGGATATTTTTACCTTTCTGATAGAGCTTGACCCAAGGGTATATAGTGTGGTAAGTTTCAGCCCCTAGCTCAAGGGATAAGAAAATATTTAAGGAGGAGAGAAGCAGGTCCTCAAATCCCCAGGCCAGATAGTGTTAATAGGCCATTTGCCCGTTCTGCTATCTTCACAGAGCAATCCCGGTGTATTCATTGCGTAGCGGATATGCACAAAATGTACATGGGACTGTTTCACACCCTTTTCCAAATTTCGAACTAAATATAATATATAGTTCTCCTTGCACTCCGTTCAATTTATAGTACGAACACACTGCAAAATATACTTTTTATTCGCCCTTTATTATAACTCTGTGCCTTTTGACAACATACCCGATATTTAATCGGAATTGTATGAGTACTTTGCAGTACCCATACCCCCGCGAGAGCCTTTGGAATACGTATGTTTCAACGAACTGGAATGCAAATTGAATTTATCTAAAATTTTAATGTATGCGATTCATGTGAATATAGTTTCATCACATGAAATAAAAAGTCCTACATTATATGACATTGTCACCGGTCATATATTTGAAAGAAAAGTTATTACCCTTCCCATAGTGAATATATATTTTTCCCTTGAGTATAAATAAAATGTATCTGAAGGTCATTCAAAATGGTTATTAATCCACGAAAAAGAGGTTGAATAGCGCGATCGGAATAGTGCGATCAGGGAAATTTTTGTATCATTTCAGTATACAATTCAAGGTAAACATTCACGAGGGGGATCTATCCACTATATCCCCTCAATATATGATGAACATTCACCAGAGGCCCATCCCCTATCCCCTCAATATAGCTGTAAGTTGAACATTCACCAGGAAGACCTTCCTCTATGCCTTTAATACATGTATACCTAGAAGATGAACATTCACCAGGCAGACCGTTATCCATCACCTAAATTTACCCATAAGGTGAACATTCACCAGGAGGACCGTTATCCATCATCGTAATTTACCTATAAGATGAACATTCAACAGGAGGACCGTTAACCATCATCGTAATTTACCTATAAGATGAACATTCAACAGGAGGACCGTTGACCATCATCGTAATTTACCGATAAGGTGAACATTCAACAGGAGGACCGTTATCCATCATCGTAATTTACCTATAACATGAACATTCAACAGGAGGACCGTTATCCATCCTCGTAATTTACATATAAGATGAACATTCAACAGGAGGATCGTTGTCCTTCACCTTACAGGTGAACATTCAACAGGAAGACCGTTGTCCATCACCTTACAGGTGAACATTCAACAGGAGGACCGTTATCCATCACCTTACAGGTGAACATTCAACAGGAGGACCGTTATCTCTCACCTTACAGGTGAACATTCAACAGGAGGACCGTTATCCATCACATTACATCTTTCACTTCAATGTACCTACAAGGTGAACATTCATCAGGAAGACCGTTCTCTATTACCCCAATGAACATATAAAGTGAACATTCATCAGGAAGACCGTCCTCTATTACCCCAATAAACATATAAAGTGAACATTCATCAGGAAGACCGTTCCTATTACTTAGATATACCTGTTCTCTATTACCTGAAGATACCTGTGATCATTCACCAGGGAGACCATTCTCTATCATTTCGATATGCCGATAACGTGAACATTCACCAGGAGGGCCGTTCTTGATAGATAACGGTTCTCCTGTTGAATGTTCACCTAAAAGGTATACTGAGGTGACACATAATGGTCCTCCCGTTGAATGATCACCTGATATGTATACTGAGGTGATAGATAGCGGTACTCCTGTTG